>LGSN01000027.1:0-103218 GCA_001314375.1 Phytophthora podocarpi
ACTGCGGGCAAGACCAACGAGGAGATCCAGGCAGAGTACGAGGAGCGTCGTCGCCGCTAGGTAGCCTCACATGTCGATCAGTTTATCGGGACAGATGCATGCTTCTTGGACCAATACCATGTTAGTTTCTATTGAGCAGCGTTTTGTAGAAATGGCCCGAACAGATCCATCATGTGCTTGAACTCACGTTCTTGGTTGGGCTCGGACAAAATCTGGAGCAAATACGAGGAACCGGAAAGCTGTCTGACCACCTGCGTAGCCGTAGCAACTAGTTGCGTCTTCTGAGTTTCCTGGCAGAATCGAACGTACGTGAGGAGGTGCTGAAGTACTTGAAGTAAACAACGGAAGCCAGCAGCAGCGACTGTTCCTTTAGGAAGAGCGACAAAGAGAGTGAGGAGGTTGTCTTGAAGCGCATTGAAGGTTTCCAGCAGATAACGGCCGAACGCGTTGACATCCTCGCTTGACGTGGCTGTATTCTGGTCAATTGCGACCAGAACCGTGCGCTTGGCTTCGCTTATAAAGGTCTCAAGCGCAGTGTTCACCAATGTCTGAACTGCTCCTTCAACGTGCGTAGAATATCCCTGCCGATTGATTTCTTCCAGCACCAGTGACAAACTGCGTGCTTGCAGGCTCGAGTACGGATCAAAATAGCTTGATGCAGCCACACGAACCTTCTCGAGCAGCACATCACGAATTTGATAGAGGATCGGGCCATCGACAATGCCACCATTTCGACGGTCAGTCCCTGATTGGCGCAGGTGCTGATTTAGAACTCGAAACCAAGCGAAATCGTCAAGCGACCAGGTTTTCCCCAGCTCTGTCTGCGCGTCTGCCACACCCAGCGGATCCCAATTAAGTAGTTCTGCTTGCACGAAAGGAACGAAGAGTTTTTCTTGTGCTAATTCGCAGTACACGTTCTTGTATACGTCTGGAAACTTCGCCTTCCACTCCTGGAAGCGTCCATACACACGCTCAAGCGAGTTGATTTCATCAATTGCATCAGCAAACAAATCTTCCTCTACGTGATTCAGATCCGCCACGTAGGACTCGATGAAATGTTGCTTATACTTACGCAGGCGTGCAGTATGCTGGAAGTCGTGTGTGGACGACACGGCTGCAATGTCTCCACTAGTGTGCAGGTTCAACAGATTCAGGCCAACGATATCGGCTTGCTGTAGTTTTCCAGAGCCTAGATAACATTTCACCTCCTGGACGACGCCGTGCTGCTCTTCTTGTTGCTTGTCTTGCACTCGCTGAACGCGCTCTTCGACTATTTTCTTCTCCCTTGCTTGAATCACCGGTATTTTTTCACGCAAACAAAAGCTCAAGCCCTTCACGAAATCTTCCACCTCCTGAAAGTACTCAAACTCTTCGCTGCTGACAAGGAGTTCTTCTTGCTGCTGCTTCAACGTCGTCTCGATCAAAGCAGTCTCTGCTTCAAGTCGAGCTAGTTCGCGCGAGGCACGTTCATCTTCAAACGATGTCGACTCCAAGCTCTTCTCCACTTTTCCAAGCACACTTCCCAGCGACACACACGTCACTTTCCGTTTTGTCGGGTAGGTAGGCAGACCATCGCGCGAGCGACTGCCATTTGACTCCGACGGAGGCGGCACACGATGTCCACCACGACGCATCAGCTCTTCCTCCCATCTCCTGCTTTGTTCACCCTCTTCATCTTCTCCAGCCGACATCTCTTCCACCACTTCTGTCGACTTGGAGATGGCCGGATAATCCGAATGCACTCCGAACGTCACGCGGTTCTTCGTGCGTCTAAACATCTTCTTCCCTCCTCCTTCCAGAGAAATAAACTCCTCTTCTTCTTCTTCCTCCTCCTCCTCTTCTTCCACTCTCCTCTTCACAGCTTCATCATTTCCTCCTTCCACCTCCATCTCCACATCCTCCAGACTCACTGGTATCTCCTGCTCCCTCTCCTCGGTTTTACTAGGCAGCAGCACGCTCTGTTCACTCCTCAAAGCCGCCAACATCTTGGCCGAGTATTGGCCACTAGGCTCCGTCTCCAGCTCCACGTCCACAACGCTGGAAACCACGAGATTGGGCCGCATCCTCCTCTTCTTCTGCTTCGTCTTCCCTTCCCCATCGTCGAAGCTCAGCAGCCCCGTCTTCTCCGCGTGCAACGTGGCGGCAACAGCAGCGTGGCCATTGCCCCCACTTGATCTGACGCTGACGCTCTTGGACCTAAAAGTCATGGCGCTCTTAGTAACTCGAGAGCGACTGCGACGCAGCTGCTCCAGCACTTGGAGGTCGTTCTCGGCCGATTCGGGGATGTCAGACGCCGGAATTTCGACGGGAGACGGAGCAGCGACATCTGCAGACACAGAAGCAGCTCCACTCTCACCCTCCAGCTCCACCTCGCGACGCTTGCGACCACCAACTTTCTTCTTCTTACTCCGGAACATGGCGCGGGCTTACCAGTCGATAGGATTGTGCGCATCACAGTTAGAGATCATTTACCTCTTCAATTCGATCATATGTATCTATATCGATTTCCAACCGTCCAATTCTCCGATCCAAACATCAGTCAGTTTTGTATCACCAAAACCGACGCCAATGGCCATGAACTCTCTTAAGAGCATGTTCTTCAGCGGCGACGGCGCGTCCAGACCCAAGGTGCGTCCACTTCGCCACTACCTCCTTCTCTATCTGCTCTCTGTGTCTCTCTCTAACTGTATGTGTGTGTATTCCCTCTCTTCCAGGCGGTCAAGTGGCTGGGCATGGGCAAACACGCCGCCGGCAAGAGCGACCAGATGTTCATCAGTGCCGAGGCCGCCGAGCAAGTGCTGCAGCCTCTGGGCGAGACGACCATCAACCTCATCTCCATCTTCGGCGCGGCCAGACAGGGCAAGTCCTTCCTCATGAACCTGCTGGCCGACCAGCAGGACCTGTTCAAGATTTCCAACCTGCGCGAGCCCTGCACGCAGGGCGTGGATCTGTCGGGCCACTTCGTGCCGCTCAGCAACTTCAGCGGCTTCAACGGCTGCCCGCCCATCGCCTCGAAGGCCAGCAAGGGCATCCACGTTGGCTTCGTGGACGCGGAGGGACAGGGAGACCGAGACATCACATACGACTCGAGACTCGTGTCGCCCGTGCTGCTCTCGTCCAAGGTCGTGATCTTCAACTGGAAGGACAGTCTGCAGGCGGACCGCATGCTGAACTTGCTGGCGGTGCTGGCGCGCGCAGCTCAGGGCATTGAGCTGGCGGACGGAGCGAACACGAAAGTGTTTGGACATTTGCATTTGTAGGTGGTTTGTGCTTCGTGTGTGTGTGGTGGGTTGATGGGCTTAGTTGCTGATTTTACTTTCTTTGTGGTGTGTGTGTTTGTGTGTGTGTTGGACAGAGTGTTCCGAGACTGGAGTTTCGTGGACTCGACGCCGGAAGAAGTGTATCGAGACCTGTTCCAGAAAGAGAAGGGGCGTAGTGAGGAGGTGAACGTGCGCAACCTGGCCCGCGTGAACCTGATTGAGGCCTTTGAGTCGATCAACATTTGGCTGTTCCCGGCGCCTGTGGCCAACACGGCTAACCTGAGAGACAAGATCCGCTTCGACCAGCTGCAGAAACCGTTCCAGGACAAGCTGCGTGAACTGCGCAAGTGTCTGTCGAGTCAACTGCAGCACCCCATGAAGTTCTACCAGCGCCCGTTGACGGCCAAGTATCTTTCACAGATTATGCCGGCGTTGGTTGATACGTTGAACAGCGACCAAGTGATCATGCCAGAGTCGATTTACTCGTCGATGGTACGTGCAGAGGCTCAAGCAGCAAAGCAGAGCTACGAGAAGGATATATCGGCGTATTGCGAAGCTGCTGGGCTGGAAGAGATAATCTCCAGTGATGAGTTTGATAAAATGCTGCACAACGATGTCGAGATGATTATTCAGGAAGCCTACGAGAAAATGGTCAGCTTTCCGGCGACAGTGCGCAAGGAGATTCAAACGTCTCTTCATGCCTTCGCCGAGAAAGAAATCACGATTGCTCTTCATGCAAACAGCGAAAAAATCGCGGCGCATCTCTCCAAGCAAGTCGATGCCGCCTTTCAGACATTGAAACAGGAATGTCAAGTGATTGAGAAAACTAAGCTCCCGATGAAGAGCGCACTGCTACGACAGGAATGCACGGAGTTGCTCAATCGTGAGTTGTCACGCATCAAAACACTTCCCAGTGGTTTACAGGGAAAGCGTGGGGTAGAGATCGAATGTGGCCGCGTTCAACAGAATGCCAGCCTTCTCTTTGACAAACTGGAGGTGGCAAACGACAAGGCTATTCAACAATCCACCGCGGCGCTGAACGATGTGGTGCGCGCAGCAAAAGCACGGATGAGCTCCGAGTTGCACGACAACCTTGATAAACGGTTCGCAGAGAAGCGTCCCGTGACGGTGACCAAGCTACAAGGTGAGGTGGAGATCCTTTTCGCAAGGGTAATGAAACAGGTGACGCAGAAAGCTGGTAATGTGGACGTATTCGGCGTGTCGGACTTCCGTTCCGATCTCGAGCACCACAAGGCTCAGTTAGCGGACGAGATGAATCGACGTTATATGATAGAAATGCGCCAGATTCTAAACGAGGTCAGCTACGCGGCTCGGGAGGACTTGGGGAAGCAAGTTATGTACCGTCTTGATGGGAAGCTGCCGATGCTGGAGGAAGAGATTAAGGCTGCCATCGATAGTGCAGTTGTGCACGTCAAGGGCACCATGGCCGACAAGCTTCAAGGGTGGACGATACTCAAGAACGACCTTGAGGCAAAGAGCATGGAGCTGGAGAAACTTGGCGATGATGTAAGTGGATACGCCTCCCCTAGTCGTTGTGCTTGTTTCTTATTTTATTTTTTGGTATTTCGTGTTGATGTTTCTCCTAGTTTGCGGATAAGTACTTGCATCGCAACCAGCAACTGGAGGAGGACGCTGGTGTACGCAAGGAAACTGAGCAGTACGAGAAGTTGCGGGTCGACGTGACGAAGGCATTCGAGCAGAAGCTCAAGGAAGTTGGTTTTCCAACTACCGATGATGAAATCGATTCAGTGTTTCGCTTCATCTTGCAAGACCTTGCTGCCAAGTTCTTGTCAAGTATAGCGGATCGCGAAGCCACCAAGTTCACTGCAAAGGGCCTGCGCGAGATTCTTACAAGCGATTGCAAACCAGCCGTGGACAACCAGAAGATGCTGAACCGGTGTGTGGCTTGATCAGGTTGTATTGTTTTCTTCCACTCGAGCTAATTTCTAACTTGGGTTGATTTTCTGTGTGGATTATTCAGACTTGCGGTTGAAAAGAAGGAAGCGTTAGATATAGCAGAAAAGGAAAGGCGTATGCGCGGGCGAGAGCGTCTAGCTGCAGAGCAGAAGGAGGCTGAAATCAACCGCCTCAAAAGTGACCATACGAAGTGGCTTGGCGAAAGGGATGACGAGTCGAAGCGTCTTCGCGACAAGCTGCAAGAGGAGGAGCGAAAAGCTCATGAACTTCAGCAGCGAGTGGAAGAAATGAAACTTCAGTCGGCTCGGGTGGAAAGACAAAAACAGGAGGAGCAACTGAAATCGATGGAGAAAACTCGTCGCGAGACGATGGCAAAGGAGGAAGAGGCAATGCAGCTGAAGCGTGAGTTAGATGAAATGAAGCGTAAGACTGCGGAAGTGGAGGTTCAGAAGCGTCAACTTGAGGTGCAAGTCATGTCTGAGGCGAAGAAGAGGGATGAAGCTGAAGAGCTGAAGCGGCAGCTAGAGGAGATGAAGTACACGATCGCGCAAAAGGAGCAAGAACGCGTGAGCATGGAGTTGCAAGTTCAACAAGAGCAGGCTTCACGTGAACAAGCGGAGCTTGCTGCACAACATGCAGCCAATGCAGCAGAAGTAGCAGCCCGAGCCGCTATTGAAGCTAGTCGACACCAACCACCGCCAGCCCCAGCGAAGACGGAGGAAATCGGACGTAAGAGACCTCTAGCAAGAAGTGGGTCGGACGACGTTGAGATGGAAGACGTATCTCACTCCCGACCGTGCATGGCTAGCCGTGCTGCTGGTGAGTGTTTTGCGTCTTTGGGTTCCAGACCTCTAATATTTTGCTGATTGTGTTTTTGTATTTTTTTTTTTTCTTACAGCCGCCAAGTCTTCGCCAGTTGCCAAGAAGCCTCGCGGACCCAACAAGGCGAGAGCAGCTCACGCCAAGGGGGGCAAGCAAAAAATGTCTTTGGCCGAGGCGCGCAAGGCCGCTCAGGAAGAGGTCGAAAAACGGATCCAGGAGCGCGCCAAGTTACTTTCAGCGTCAAAGAAGAAGAAATAAGGCTGCCAGAACAGCATTGAAGACGGATGCAAGCGAAGGAAAACCCAGCGAAATGGAGGATGTTGAGATGAAACCATTCACAAATGAACTGGTGGTAAGTTCATTCATTCAGGTCATTTTTCACAGAGTTATCTCGATTATGCTGACCCGCGTTTGTAAACGCATTTCCATGAACGGTGTGGCACTTCTAGGACACAACCGTCGTCGGTGTCTAAGAAAGATGTCTTTGCCGGAGTCATCAACAAGCTACTTACGTCGGACAAGATGTAAGGGCCACAATCAACACGACATACCGCTTTATTCCTGTCTTCACCTACCTCGTCATCTAAATGTGTTCAGGCCATACCGCTGTCATCCATGCCACCACAGTTCTACCTTCGAGATGCTCCTCAGAAACTTTATTGAGAATTCACTCTCAAAAGGCTACTGAGAACCCTCAAGTCACAATGATCACAAACAGGTTCAAGCGAGATAATGACCACACCTCTGCGGCGAGAGGCCAAGTAACTTCCTTAGTGAAGCAGGAGCAACAGGAACTGAAGTGGTCAATTGCGGAGATGGAGAAAATTATTCATCGAGAGCGAACTGTGCGCCAGCAGGCACAACTTGCTGCAGAGCAGGCGTTAACTGCAGCAAAAGAAGCTCAGAAAGTGATCTTGCAGCTAGAGCAAGAACTCGACAGTAAGGATCAACAGCTTCACCAGGAACGCACTGTTCGCATGCAGGTCGAACTCGCTGCTCAAAAGGCAGATCGGGCTGTGATTGAAGCTACTCAGCATCAATCTTCCCCGGTGACGAAGGAAGAAAGAGAAAGCAAACTTGCGCACACCCGTCAGTTTCGCTGCTGCTGCAGGTAAGCAAGCGCATTCTGTTCAATTCCCGATCTTCATTTTGCTAACCACATCCATCCTGTGTGATTTCTATGATGTCAGTGGAAGCCAAGACGCAGCAGCTGAAGAGTCCACCCAGGCGCAAACGCCTTCAGTGTCCAAGAAACCTCGTGGGGCCGAAAAGGCAAAGGAAACTCAAGGCGAGCCCAGCCGGCAGAAAATGCCGCTGGCGGAGGCGCGCAAGGCCGCTCGAGAAGAGGTGGAAAAGCGCACCCAGGAGCGTGTCAATGCGCTGGCAGCAAGGAAGAAGGACTAACGTTAACGCTAGTATCCTAGTGTAAGCTTGACACCATGCAACAATGACCGAGTGGCTGCCCATAGTTATCGCTTCCATTACATGTAGATTTTTACTGGATATGTTGAACGTGATAGCAATTCCTACCAAATACTAGTACATCTCTAAATGCATCGGAGACGGAAGCAAGTAGATGAAGAAGTTTACAGTTCCGGCACACTGTTAATCTCCGTGTAGCCGTTCTTCTTGGTGATGCGATCGTTGATGTCGATCGAGCGCAGGCTGGACGAGCTGCCCCACTTCTCGCGGGTCGCGGTGCTCTTCTCCGGGTAGTCGCGAGCGAGGCACGAGAAGATAAGTGAGAATAGGATCGTCAGCGGGAAGACCACGAAAGCGCCAATGCCCCACATAGTGCGCCCACCAAAGTGCTCGTACACATAGCCACCCATGAGCGTCGAGCATGCCGCGCCCATGCCCTTCTGCACAGCAGTCAGTAGCCCGATCATTGTGCCCTCCGTCCCCTCGGGTGACGACTGGAACACATAGTTGGTGAAGGCAGCCCACAGCAGACCGAAGGTCATGCCGTGCAGAGCCTCGAACGGCAGCCACAGCCACGGGTTGTGTGCGTACGTGTAGACAATCATTCGGATGCCGTAGGCCACAACGCTGAAGATGATGCAGCGTGGCGTCCCGAAGCGCTCGAAGATTTTGTTGGAGAAGAAGAAGAGTGGCAACTCCGAGATGGTCTCCGTGGCGATGATGACGCCGACCAGTCTGGCGTCGTTGCCCGACAGGTTGAAATACCACAAAAAGAGGTAGTTGTCGATGAGGCCGCCCATGATGCCGGCCAGCAGCACCACAATGTACAACACCATGACGTCCGGCTGGTCCCAGATGACGGCCATCGACTGCAGGTAGTCCGTCTTGGGGCCTTCGTCGTCCGGCTGGTAGGCGGGGATGAAGCGTAGCAGGATGAAGAGCGAGATGACGGACAGCCCCAGCACCATGTTGAAGCACCAGGCGATGCCGATGGCGGCGGCCATGACACCGGCGAAGTAGCCGCCGACGCCGTAGCCCACTGCACCGTACAGTCTCTGCTTGCCGTAGACGCCGCCGACGTGCACGAGCATGGTCATGGCCGTCTGGTCCAGCAGCGACCACGTGGGTTGCGTCTGGAAGTTGGCCACGAAGAGCATGACGCACATGACGTTGAAAGTGGACACGAAGCGCAGCGAGAACATGAAGAGGGCGGCCGAGACGAGGCAGAAGATGTGCACCAGCTTCTGGTTCTTCAGCACGTCGGCCACGCCGCCCCAGATGGGCGGCGCGATGATGGCGCACACGCACGGGAGCGTCAGCAGGATCCCGATCTGCATCTTGTCGAAGTGTTCCGTGTTGTCAAAGTAGATCTGGCGAGCAACATCAGAGAGAGAGAGGGAAACTGGTCAGTGTCTTTTATAGTGAGAGCACTATGAAGATGAAGGTGGTTGACGGACGTACGGGCAGATAGGTCTGCGTGGAGAAGGCGCAGTAGTGGATGGCGAAGAAGAGCTTGAGCGGCACGAGCCGCTTGCTCTCGCCGCCATCGATGGTGAACTCGATGAGGCGCAGGATGGCGGACATCGAGATGACGTTGGGATGAGCTTGCGGAGGCTGGGCGGAGTCCGATGTGAGCGGGGGCTGGCAGGCGGCGAAAGATCCCACGGTGGAGGGCACTTGCTTGGTGCCTGGGATTTCGAATTATGACTCATGACTCAGGTTCGCTTCCGCGAACCGGATGCCGTCGCGTCTTTGCTGCTGATTGTGTACTGCTTCAGCTCGGCGGTCGAGTCGAACGGTTTGAGTCCTGCAGCACGCACGATGAGTTTCTCCGTCGCACTCACAGTGCGTGCTAATCGCGTGACCAGGAAATGATGAAGGAGCGCACTCTTGGGGGAGCTCCGTGCAGCATGCCATACTCCTCGCCCCGAGCGGCCATCGAAGCAAGGCAAATAAAATGCTGCAGCCGAACGTGGCGTCCGTCTGCCGGTTATATGGGTGTTTGTATGCCCCCATCTTGAAGCGGCGCTGCATTGCGATTCAGACACATAAACGCTCCAAGAATGTTGACTGGCCGTTATTAAAGGCACTCTTCACGAGGGAGTATCATGTCACTAAGTCGAGGAGAAAAAAGAAGGGCCATAGCAACTTCAACTTGAACCGGTTGGCACTGCTTGTAAGCCGCTCGCTCATTTGCTGCCAGGCCACGCACTCCAGATGCGGCTTGTAGCCGCTTGCATTGCTGGCAATTTGCTGCAGTGGGGAAATGAGCTGAACACCAGCGCCGCGAGCTTCGCTGTGCATGTATGCCGCTACCGATATAAGTAAGACTAGTGACTGCAGTGAACCAAAACGTTATATTGCGACGGGCGACCTCGCGGCCGATGTCGTACACAGGTGATATCAAAACTGTCGATGACTACTTCACCGCTCAGCACTACACGCTGACATCCGTGGTGCCGTAGTCTGCCGATGTGCCAAGCAGCGAGCTCTCGTCGGACGTGATGCTGCCGGAGTCGGCCTTGCTGGCAGCCGGACTCTGCGTGGCGTAGCTGCGTGCAAAGTACGCAAAGCCAGCCGTGCACAGCAGTGAGAGTGGAAATACGATGAAGCCTGCGATGCCCCACATCGTGCGGCCGCCCAGCGCGCCGTAGATCCAGCCGCCAACGAGTGTGCTCAATCCGCCGCCAATGCCACGCTGGACAGCAAAGAGCACGCCGATCATCGTGCCCTCCGTTCCCTTGGGAGCCGCCTGGTAGGTGTAGTTGGTGAACGCCGCCAGCAACAAACCATACGTCAAGCCGTGCAGTGTCTCGATCGGCAGCACCATCCACGGGTGCTGCACGAACGCATAGGCGATCATTCGAATGCCGTAGGCGATCATGCTCACAAAGATGCACTTGGCCGTCCCGAAGCGCTCGATGATCTTGTTCGCATGGAAGAAGAAAGGCAATTCCGAGATGGTCTCGACGGCGATAACCACGCCGACGATGTGCGGGTTGTTGCCTGACAAGTTGAACAGGTACAAAAAGAGAAGGTTGTCGATCAAGCCTCCCATGATGCCCGCAAGGATCACGATCACGAAGAGGACTAGCACGTCGTGCTGGTGCAGAATGGCCTTGAGACTCTTGAGCAGCTCGCCCTTCTGGTGGTATTCTGCTTCGTGCTGGAAGTTCGGGACGTACGTCAGAAGCAAGAACAGCGAGACGCTCGACAGAATGAGCACCATGTTGAAGCACCAGACGATGCCCAGTGACGAAGCCACCACACTAGCGAAGTAGCCTCCAGCGCCGTAACCTGCCGCGCCGTACAGGCGCTGCTTGCCGTAGTCTCCACCGACACGCTCCAGCCACGCCATCGACGCGTGATCGAGCAGTGTGAACGACGGCTGCGTCTGGAAGTTGGCGATGAAGACCATCGCGCACATGATCGGGAATGACGTCACGTACTGGATGGAGAAGAACAGAAATGCCGCCGACACGAGGCACAGCGTGTGCGCGAGCTTCTGATTGTGGATGCCGTCGGCGATGGCTCCCCAGACAGGTGGGCTGACGATGGCGCAAATGCATGGGATGGCAAGCAGCACACCGATCTGCGCCTTGGAGAAGTTAGCCGTCGTGTCGAAGTAGATCTGCGCGGGGTTGTTTCAATCCATTACGCCGGTTAGGAACAAGAACAACAGAGCGCAACATTCACACAACCCAGTAAGTTTGAGCACGCACCGGCAGATAGGTCTGCATGGAGAAGGCGAAGTAGTGGATCACATAGAGAAGCTTGAGCGGCACAAGCTCTTTGGCCTCACCACCGTCAAAGAGGAATCCCAGACGGAAGCCCATCGTGCTCTGAAGTTGTTGCTAAAACTCGATGCGGTGGTCTGCGCTCTACGTCAACAAGTGGAGAATGACACGTTGGAGACAGCAGCGGAAATTAAGCTCACAAGGTTTAACCAGTCTGCTACAGCTGGATGTGCATTGACCTCATCTCGGCCAGATGCAGCGTGGGCGCCGCCAGTCAATGGAAATGTATTGGCGAGACCCTCCACGCAGCATTGTGAACTTGTCGAACACCTAGCAACTCGCACACTCTTTGCACTCGAATTTACCAAGGTCAACCACACATATTTCATTGCCGCCCGTTACTTATAAGTGACCTTCCGCCTTCCGTTGGCCTCACTTACTTATATTTTGTATGATGTTGAAGCAGAAGTCATGAACGGATGCGGTGCATGAGTCTCCATGTAAATTCTTAGTTCAGCGTCATTTACGATGGGCCGTGCGAACTTTGAAGTGGCCCGAAAAGGCTCCAGAGCCCCAGTTGATCGCCGAGACCAAGGAGAACGTGGTTGAATGTCACGAATTTTTCTTGGTGTGGTGGCGGCTTTCCCAACAGGGCAGATGCCATCGGAGGCGCCAGCTGCTGGCATGTTCACTGCCCCGCCGACAGCGTTTTCATCGACAGCGACCTAAGTGGAAAATGATCAACGAGCGCTAAAAGCGTTTCGCTGATTCAGCAACATGGCTACATGTACCTACATTGATGATTTCGAGTGTCAACGACGAATAAGAAGCAGGTGCGGCAGTCGACACTCCCATTGCTGACACTGAAGAAGAAGACGCAGCACCACTTCGCTACTTCTGTTTTCGTTTTTCCCCGCCGACCAAGGAGTCCTTGGCAAGGACTGCTTCTCTGGTGGACCTGTATCGAGATGTCGTTCTCAACGCTCCGCCGGCGAGCAAGCAGAACAACCACCCAGGAAGAAAGTGAACAACTCGGTAACGACTCCTGCCCGCTCCTTGGCGAGGACGAAAGATCCAGCAGCAATGTCCAGCCTCATCGAATCCGAGATGTGCGGCGCATCGATAACGGTGCTTTTAGTCCGAAGAGAAGCCTAGTGCAGCGCATTCAGAGCCGCAAGAACCGGTTCATTCAGCGTGTTCTCGTGGCGTGTCGCCTAGCTGATCCATCGAGAGACCTGGCGTTCAAGCAGGCGCAGGCAAGCAATCACACAGCAATCGAGACACTCACAACGATTCGCAGAAGCCTCTTTGCCCACTCGCAGAGCATTGTCAGTAAGTGTGATCAAGGTATGCTGGTGGTTATCGATGGATAACAGTGCTGTCGTCGTGCGGTGCTGTTGGTTGCAATGATGCCAGGCTTGTCGACGGTTATCTGTTGCTTCACCGGCAACTCAGCGCGCCTTCGCGACGACACGCAGGGTGTCCTGGCCAACGTCGCTGTGGAAGGGTGCAAGATCCGTGAATACTCGCTCGTTTTCAGCGTAAGCCGTTATCGCTAACCTCGAAAAGTATAGGAGGTGACCCTCCCTCCTGCACTTTGATGCGTGTTGTCTGACAACCGGTTCAACTGCAACAGGATCAAGTAGAGAAGTCTGTTCTGGCAAAGATTGATCACCGTATCACCGAGCTCGACCGCATCCACTATCTCATCGAGGAGCGCGCTAAGCTTGTCCTCGAAGTTGAGTACGCCAAGCGGACGGTGAGTGAGTGGGTTGTATTCGGCGGCGACATGCAAACTATTTCCTCTCACTATACGCGTTCTCAATGGCAGTTGGCAGTGGAGCACCAGAAAGGAAATGTCCGCCGTATCGCAGAGCGCAAGCAAGCGGTACGCCTGCCAACATACTCACGTCTTCCGGCTCACCTTGTGCTGTTTTACGGCAGGTTCAAGTGGCCCAACTCGAGTGCGAGCGGGCGACGCGGTTCATCGCGGAGCAGCTCAAATTCGTGCGTCCCAGCCAAGATACTGACGTGCTTGAGCTCTTCCAAGAGGTAAGTTGATCAACGTCGAGTGTGAGCTCAAACGTGCACCGATCCCTGACGTCGTGGTGTGAATTTGTGCTTGGCGAAGTACGCACAGCTGGTTGCGCAGTTTTTCAAGCGTGGTGCCGTCTTGGTTGACGGCGTCGCAGTCCAGTCCAAATGACGAGGCAAGCTGGCCACCTCCTGCAAGAGAGGAGAGACTGAAGCAACAACATATTGGTGAAGTTTGCCGCGGTGGAGCTGTAGGCTGATGAATCAGCATAGTTGATAAAGTTGCTTAAGAGCGTTCTGTTGTTTCCTTGCCCGCCCTCGCCTTCATCAGCTGGTGGGGTTGCGCCTTTATCGACCTTCAACCACGTTATCGAGAGATCGTCACAAAGTCAATTGATCCTTTCATGAAGCTCCCGCCAGCAGAGGGCGTCGTTCGCCAAGCTATGTCGCTCCATGAAAGCAAGCGAGATCTAAGCGACTGAAGTATCTGAGGTCTTGGTGGTCTTGCCGTGCACGGCGCGCGCACATCGATCGCTGACAACAACTTGCTGTATGCAAACACTTTAACGTACGCGAGGATACTGTAGACTCTACACCGTAGAGGTTGTCTTCCTCTGCGAGAGGCTTCAAGCAGATGCCTTCCGACGCCACGCGTTGAAACCTCGTCGTGTCGTCTCTACTTTAGCTATTTTATACATGCAGCGGGGTCGTTGAAGTGCGTGCATGTAGAATGTACTCCGGCCCAGGGAAACTGAGACCGTACGATACCGCGGAAATGCCATGCCGGCATTGAGCAAGTTCCTTCGTCGGCCGTTGAGACAGCGCTGGTGCTTGCGCAAGTCGGCAAATTGCGCCTCAACCGCGACACGTACGGAATGCACATTGGGACGGCGTTGACAGCTTTGATCATAGCAATCGCGGCATGTTTGAGCGAGCGGTGGCTAAATGCATGATGCAGTACAGTACCAGTAACGCCACCGTGAATTCCGCTTTGGTTTCCCACAGGGATTTGCAACCGAGTTCTCGCTCGCAGCGCCAGGACGCCGAAGTGAACCTCGGGCGCATTTGGTGACACGAAGGGCAGAGTCGCGGCTCGGCCGACAGGCCGCGCCAATCACCGCGACGCCAGCAACTCGGCATCACCTGCACCGCCTCATCCAACTGTGTAGTGAGCGCGGCGTCTCCACTTCGTCATTGATGCGATCGCGACGCCAACCGACAAAGACGTTAACCGACGAGCGGATAGCACGCTGGTAAAGTCAAGGCATCGTCGATATAATACACAGCACCTGCTTTTGGTCGTAGTCAGATGCCATTTTGGTGCCAATCTGCTTCTTATCGCGGGCTCACCACAGCTGGCAAGCTCTTGTACGTGTGCTTCGCCGACTCATCTCCGTCCGAGGAAGGGGCTCACATGGCAAATCCAAGCACTCGATCTGCTACACCAGTCTCCAATATTCGCTGCTCAAGCCTTCCACCTGCTGGCGCTAATTTTGCCCGCCTCCGGCTGCTGCGTTGGTCAGGCAGTGTAGATCCGACCGCGAAGACGGTCAACTGCTGCTCACCTCGTCCTCTCTGCTCGTAGCGAAGAGAGAGAAGGCCGACCGACAGTAATCTCCAGGCCCCATCCTGCTATTATTCACCGCGGCAATCAACGCACAAACAGTTGGCAGAGCACCAACGGGGGAGAGAATCAAGCACGTCAGCGACGCTCACCAGTACCGAGCTGATAAGTCTCCATCGGCTGTCCGAGGAAAAAAGCTCGGGGAAGAGAGTGACGCGAGAGCGGCAAGACTAGCTGCGGCATTCAGGGAAAAGACTTGGGAAGTCGGACCACGTACGCACAGGCCGCAGTGGTGTGAAGTTCGACCGACGCTAGCCCTGACAGACACCAAGACAGCCGACCACCATGTACTCTATGTTCCCCATGGTCGAGAAGTCGTACCGTGTCAAGATCACGGAGGACATCGAGCGTGACCTGCGCTTCCTGGGACAGTCGCGCGTCGACGCCTTGACATCGCCCTTTGCCATGAAGCTGTTGAAGGAGAAGAGTGGACTGAAGCTGTACGAGTTGTGCGAGAAGGAGTTCTACACGATGAAGGCCGTGACCACGGTGAACGCGCCAATCCAGGAAGTCATGCACATGCTCAGGGTGGACTCCACGTCTCAGCTGCGTGAGGCCATGGGCGAGATTTTCGGCACGCTCTTCCTCGACGGCGTCGTGCTGTACAATAAGACAGATTCGCCTACACGGCCTAATGAGAGTATGTCGGTCAGCTGGACAGCGTTGCAGGCGTCGAAGCCCAACCTCCCACATCGCGACTACGTGTTCCTGCGATACGGCGACGTTTTTGAGAAGAACCTGGAGCATGGCAGTATGTACCAGAACAACGGATCGGGTCTATACATTGGAGCCTCCATTTGGGAGTCCATCGAACTCGACGGCTGCGAGCCACTGCCGCCCTCACAGAACGTGGTGCGGCTGCGTCTTCGTCGCTCAGGTATTGTTGTGGAGGAGACTGGACATGATGGCACGTTGGAAATCTCGCTGTTTCTCTCCGAGAGCCACCCGGGTCGCGACGCAGTGTCTACACTTACACGCTCATGGATGACCAAGGTTGTGAGCTGTGTTTCCCAGATTCCGAACGCGCTGTTGACTCGCGCTCTTGGCACGCAGAGCCTGCTGACTAAACGCGATTTCCGTAAGGATGGACCGAACTGCTTCTTGTGTCTAAAGGCGTTCAGCGTGTTCCGCCGCAAGCACCATTGCCGCGTGTGCGGTGACGTTGTGTGCAGTAGCTGCTCCGAGATGAAGACCCTGCGCCAGTCCAGTGGAAGCAAGGAGGTACGTCTGTGCAGTCGATGCCGTACAACAAGCACAGCCTCTATCCTGTCCTCGAACAGCGGCTCGAATTCGATGTCACTGTCTCAAACCAATGGCAGTCTTCGCAGCGTGCCGAGCTTTTCGAGCTCGTTCGACGGCTGCGATATGGAGGCAAGCAATGTTTCCATCTCTGGTAGCATAACACATGTGTCCGAGTCTTTTAGCGAGACCACTCGCCCGAAGACGCACCCGTTGAAGAGCAACGGGTCGTTCCGTCGCCAGCGCTCTACCGACAGCCCTGTGCTCAATCCAGCCAACGAGTTCAACCGAGGTGGCCACAGCCCCGTCAAGGAAGATTTCGACACAATATCCGAGTTCTCCGAATTCAGCGAGTTCCACTGGACGGACGAAGTGACTCGACCAAGTGTTGAAGATCTTGCCCAGCTGGAGAAGAAGCTCACTGTGCGCGCGAACACACCGTTCAACTACGCGCTGAACTACAGCAGTCGTCAGGAGTGGCCAAAGGCACCCCTTCCAACGAACGAGGCCGTTCGACTCAAGAAGGTGCGCGAGCTGCACTTGGCAGATCCGAGTGAGCAGTTCCAGGAGATGTGTGAGTACGCCGCTGCCGAGTTGGGTTGCCAGATCGCTGCGATCAGCTTCATTGGCGATAGGAGCGCGTTCCTCATGGCCAAGGTTGGTCTGGAAAAGCGTGAGCTGCCGCGGAACATGCTGATGGACGCTCACGCCATTATGTCAGCAGAGCCCACGGTGATTCTGGATGCGACAGAGGATCTGCGTTTCGTGAACAACCCGCTTGTGGCTGACGGCCGTGTGCGGTTCTTCGCGGGATTCCCCATGGTCACATCAGACGGCCATGTCGTGGGCTCCTTTAGTGTGGCGGACCCGTTCGCGCGCGAGCTGCTGGCTGGAGACAAGTACCTGTTCCTGCGCAACCTGGCGAATGTCGCTGTCCGCGGCGTGGAGCAGAACACACTGATGAGCATTGCAATACGGAGGGTTGGCGGCAACGTGCACAAGGTGAAGTCCTCTATTCAGGCCCCGCCACCTCCAGGGGTGAACGTCGCCGACGCAGAGCTTACCATGCAGGAGTTGCTGCGGACCGCCTACACGACACAGTGTCAAGTCCGCATGCAAATCAATCCGCTGACCGAGTAAACACAACCACCTTCCAGAGCTCGAAGAGCTCCTCCGGCACGTTGAAGGTCGGTCATCTTCACAGTGGTGTATACGTGCACTCGCGTGTGTGTTTCTTAAGTTATACTAGTAGAAGTAGTCCAGAAGGGCGATAGCAGCAGATAGCATGTGACGTCTCTGTTGCATGTTCACCAAAACAAAGCTAGCCGGGCAGGGGTTAGCTTTACGTATATAGGAACCGATTAGTACAAAATACTACAGTAGTAGATGCGTCCAGGCCTTGCGTTAGTCGAGTATTCCTCCCTCCATTAGAACAAGAAAAACATGTAATTGACCCCGCACACGTTCATATAAATCAAACTCCAGGGGAGCGACAAAAGCTCTTCCGACCGTTCCTCCAGGGCCGCTGTCCAGTTTGCCGTCTTGTATTTCTGCTTCACATAGTCCTCTGCTCTGCTCTGTCTTACAGTTCGTCCTCGTCGTCGTCCACGCCGGCGTAGAACTTCTCGAGAGCCTGGTCCACCGAGTCCACGAGCGGCGCGGGGGTGCACAACGTCTGGCCGTGCTCCAGCAGCGCCAGCAGGTGCACCTTCTGCTTCCACTGCATGAGCGTCTCCTCCAGCTCCATGTTGGCCTTAGTGATGAGCATATCCACCACGCGCGGGTCCTTCACGTCCGCGTGCTGGCGGAACAGCGCCTGCACCGCCATCCGCGCCTCGGCCGGCTCCATCGGGATGTCGTACAGCGTCAGCACGCGCGGCACCTGCTTGGTGATGTAGCGGTACAGCGTCACGGCTGGGCTGGACGTGGACGCCGCTGCCGCCTTCTCTGCCGCGACACGCAGAGCCATTGTCAAGTAGCTACGGGGTTATGTGTATAATGTACGGCTTGCAACGATTTGAGCCACACAGAAGAAAGAGACGAACCCCCGGAAGGGGCTCGATGAACTATTCATAGGGATTTACACAACTTGATATGAATTAACTAAATCAGACCATCACTCCAATATCCTGTGGAACGTAATTTTTTCTTGAAATACATATAATATATTATAAAGGGGTGGAATACCTGTGAGATAACATAGCGAAGCGACACGATGTTTGTGGGCAGCGCTAATGATGCGAATGTAGCAGCTGGTGGCAAGTTCATGGGGACGAGGCGAGGTACATGTACATGTAGTTGGTGTTGGTATTCGCATGGCAGACCAGCGGCGGCACTCGGTTGATGGCTCACGGACTGCATGTCGAAAGAGCACGCGAAGCCGTGCCCATTTTGAAGCCTGCAGCTCTCGTCGTGGGGAGTGGCTGCGTGTCCACTCGTCGTCTCTTTGTCGGTCTCCATCTTAGTCCAGGTGGCTACGCTCTAGGGGGATTGTTGAGACCGACGAGCTGTCAGCACTGCCGTCTCGGCAAGTGTGACGTACGCTGGCGAGAACTTGTGGGCCATGGCGAATAATTTCGCGGCGCAGATGGCAGTAATCTGCAGCTCGGATGGGGAACACTTGCGCGAGGATACTTTAGTCGCGGTCGCCATGCGTACGCTCGCTTTGGTGCCGCGACTGGCGCGCCAGCGTACCGACTTGCTCTGCGGTGGCCCTCTCACCAGAGAGTTCTCGCAGCTCCGAGCTGGTCTCTGCATTCGCGCCTCAACGATGGTGAAGGCGACTGCCGTGTGCGGCGCAGTGAAAGCTGTAGAAATTGGCTGCGTCGTGGCTCCGCTGCTCGTCCAACGGAGTGGGATAGGTCGCGTCGGTGCACTACCCCAGCGGAGCATCAACAGGATCTCAACTACATGTAATACCACCCAGCCTAGGGTAGACGTTCGTGGCACGCGGCGAAATGCTGCGTCTCTGCGAGGCCGAGCGCTGCTTGGTGTGGTGAAAGCGCTCGTCGAGCTCCGCCTCATTTCTTTGTCCGGTGCGCGGACCGTCTTGACTTCAGCAGGACAAGCAGGACATCCGCTCCGTGCTCGCAACCGCGGCAAGGCGCTCAAGTTGTCGAACTGGCCGGCTAGCTCTGCTACCGGTCAGTTAGCGGACACCCTCGCTGCCCTCCAGCCAGCCAAGGTGCCCGCAAAGTAGCGCCCCACCGAGCTCGCAGAAAGACAGGCCTACTTGTACGAGCTTCTCACGCGACTTCGAGCCAGTACCTACTACTGGGCCAGCAGCGCTGCCCTGCCCGAACAAACGAACACACTTTATCCATACATGTACTCTGGGTCAGCAGCAACAGCCACCCCTGTCTGCCTGCTGCAATGTTGGCGTGGTTGCAGTGTCCTACAAGCTCGCTGCCACTGCAGCCATATCAACACCCGGGAATTCCCGACGCACTCATCCGCGGGTGCCCCGCCCATCCATCACTGCCGCGCTGTAGCAATCTGCTCAGAGACGGGGGGGGGGGGGGGGGGGGGCTGTGGGCTCTACGCCGGTGCAGCGGATCCCGAGATTTCGCCACCAAAACGCGGGCAGAACACCGCCATCGTCTTGCCCCGAGACACTCTCAGAAGCTCGCATCCTGACTCGCGTTAGCTCACACTCGGATCACAGCCCCCAAGTCGCCGCTGGCGAAGGTGAGTCTCAACCACCACCACGCCAAGCTGCCAGCAGCCTAAGCTTCAAGTTTGCCAGCCACACGCCTCATGGCGACGGGAGTACGGCTCAGCATTCAGCTCGCCAGCAGCTGGCCACTTGTCGCCGTCACGTGTTGTCTCGTCGGTCGCACATTAGCGCGAAACCCGTCGAACTCGATGTCTTCATACAGAAGTATCTCTCTAAGAGACGGTACCGATCTCGTGTCATTTCAATTGATACTTACCTCGGTAATACCGGTAGAATTTATATTTGCATACTCTGCGCCAACTTCAGTTGTACTCGTTATAACAGTATTCGACTCGCGCAGACTGCAAATCGGCTAGTATCTATCTGACAGTCACGGGGCACTAACGCAGTCTCGCTCTCGCTCAACGGAGCCCAGTCCCGTTTCCTCGCTCTATCTGTCGATGTTTCGCAGGAACAACAGCTCCACCGGAGGCAAGAACGCCAGCGCGTCCTCGGGCGGCTCGGGCTCGCGGGCCTTCGCCGAGCAAGTCGCCCGCCAGTATGAGGTGCCGCGCGCCATGACCAAGGACCGCGTGAAGGAGCTGGCCGCCATCGGCGAGCGCCGCGCCAACCAGCTCATCCGCTGGGTGACGGACGACGACCAAGGCGTGGCCGGCTCCGTGGCCGCCAGCGCCGTGCTGCGCCAGCAGAAGGAGAACTTCACGGTCTACGAGATGCACGACGACCGCGACGGCCTGCTGGTCATGAAGGGCGTCGTCCGGCTGCAGAACACCACGTGCGACGAGGTGCTCGCGCTGCTCTCGGGCCGCACGGCCGTCGAGGTGGACGCCTTCCTGCAGGACCTGTTGGGCGCGCAGTACGCGGCCGGACAGGCGCTGCACTACACGGAGGTGAGCACTGACGCCGGCAACGCGCCCGAGCCGGCTCCGGAGCCCAACACGCCGGCCACGCCGCAGACCCCGCGCGGGTCCAAGCCGACGACGTCGTCGCTCATGGTGCAGTGGCTAGCCCTCAACGACGTGCATCCGCAGGCCCCACTCCGGGAGTTCTTCTTCATGCGTTTCAACCAGAGCTTCAGCAATGGGAACGGCGGCAACAACCCGCTCGGAGGCGGCGCGTCGTACGGCGTCTCCGTGCTGGAGTCGCTGGAGCTGCCGAGGTGCGGCCCCATCTTCTCGCAGACTCACATGCAGCGTCAGCCGATGCACAAGTGTGGGTTCGTTGTCGAGGCGTCCGAGGACAAGAGCTCGACGACCACGCGCGTGTCGTTCTTCATTACGGCGCCGTACCGCGCGCCCTCGCTGGAGCAGGACCGCGCGTGGCTGCTGCGTCTTGCCGGATGCGTGCGGCTGGTGCCCAGTGCTCTTGTGAACCGCCGTATTCGCCGCAATCAGCTACGTGACCGTCGGAGCTGGCACTTCCGAGACACGTGCTCCGTGTGCAGCAGCAACTTCTCCATGTTCACGCGCCGCGCACACCACTGCCGTATCTGCGGCTCTGCTGTGTGCTCCAAGTGCTCGGCCATTCGCAAGGACGCGCTGCGCTCCAAGTTCTCAGGCAGCACGCGCGTGTGCATGGCGTGTTTGAACGGCGACCAGAACGGGCCGAATGGAACTTCCAGCACCTATGATACCCGCAGCGGAGTTAGCAGGTCAAGCGCTAGCGACGGAGCGTCGTCGAGTCGTGGCAGCGATGGCGAGTGTTTCGGCAGCTCGGTACACGTTACGCTGGAAGAGGCTTTGGCCGGCTTCACGATCGAACCTACGCTAGCGGCGAACTTGCCTATGAGTCCGAGCAACACGTCCAGCAGCGGCGTCAGCCAAGGTGGCGAGGATGATGGCGATGTGTACGCCAACACGCCTTTTGACTACGAGTTGGCGTTCACAAAGGGCAACCCGTGGCCTGACGCTCCACTCACGTCAACGGAGAAGGAGCGTGTCAAGCTCATTCAAAGGCTGAACCTATCGCAGGATTTCGCTAACACCGTTCTCCGCGATCTGTTGGACCTGGCGCGAACGACCGTGAACTGTCCCGTGGCAGCTCTTTCTGTAGTGACGAAAGCAACGAGTTTGTTCGTGACCACGATTGGTCTTGTGGGCGACCAGGTGCCGCGTGATATCGGTGTCGATGCCCACGCTATTATGTCGCACGAGCCCCTGGTGGTACTGGACTGTCGTAAGGATATTCGTTTTGCCAAGAACCCGGTGGCGCTGTCGATGCACGTGCAGTTCTTCTTGGGTGTCCCGATCTTCCTGAAGGACTCGGGCGTGGTCGTGGGCGCTATTTGTATCGCTGACACGAAGGCTCGCAAGAAAGTCAAGGGCTCGGACCTGCGTGCGCTGCAGCTCATTGCATCGCGCATTATCGACAAGATGGACGCGCTCAACAACGAGATGACCGAGAAGGTCACGGAGGGTGTCAGGCTTTTGTAAGCAAGCTAGCACCCAATTCCCAAACGTGCCTGATGCTGCGTGCATCAATCTCGTTTACATAGAACTCCAGAAAGTGTGGTTAAATAGTCCAGACTGAATTGGCATACGCATCCGTACACTACAAGCAGATCATATCGCCGCAGTTCATTTTGTTACAGCAATAGATAGTCTCGGTCCACATTGCATGCTAGTAGCGCCGCTTGGTCTTCTTCTTGCTTTTGGGGGCTGGAGCGCGTCGCCGAAGCTGACGCTTTCTTCCGGCACCGCCATAGTCAGACTCATCGCTGAAATCCTCGTCTTCCTCCTCGTCATCATCATCGTCGTCATCGTCCTCCTCGCTTTCTGAAATACTGCTGTGCCAGCTATCTTCTTCGTCCTCTGAAATAGCAGTGGCAGGTTTCCGACGCGCACGCTGTTTACCCGACGCAGCTGGCGATGACTTGTTTTTCGAGTTAGATGCCCGGTCGGTTGGCCGCCTAGCCTTCTTCGTAGCAGGTATCGTATGCCCTTGGAGGTTCACGCCCGCTGCATCCAGCAGAAACTTGATGCAGTATTTCTGCAAGTCCTCCACCAGTCCACCGACGAAACAGTCCCAGCCATTGTACGTGATCGCGTTGCAAAACACCAGTTCTACGTTAGCCTGGAAAACAAAGCAATATGTCACAAAGTCAGTGAGTTATGGGGGCAAACACCACACATGCAGATTCGTGCAGAACTTACGAAGTAGTCGCGGAAGCTCTTGTACTTGTACAGTTTGTCTTGTATCGTTCCGAAGTCCATTGGGTTCACAATCATCTCGGAATACTGTGGGGCTACATCGTCAGTCACAGGTGAAGCAAATATATCCATCTTGTCGGCTTCGGTGAGGGCCTCGTGAAACACCTGCAACACAGCTCTTAAATCTTCATCGCACGCCCGCTCTATAGCTTCACGCTGTGAGCTGGTGTAGTTATCCATGAGAGCTGAATAGGTCAAGAGCTCCTGCTCAGGGTTTTTGCGCTGTCGTTTTCGTGCGGAGCCGTCTTCGCCAACTGTATCAGTTAAAGGTGTTGTTACCACTCGAGTTGTGCGTCGGACTCGAGGTGACACAAGTTGCGGCTCCGCCACCTCTCGATTCCGAAGCTGTCTCGGACTGCTGAACACAGCAGCAGCACCATCCACCGCATTAGTCGTCGTAGATTGAGCTTGGCTGGATACGCTATCGGCGTTTGTTTCGTCGTCTTGCTCCACTGTATGATCCACCTTTACTTCTACCGCATCGTTCTCGTTAGTCTCCTCACTACTACGTGTGCGACGACGAGATCTCGTTTGGGGCGAAGCAGCGTGCACATTACTGGCAGCAGGAGCCACAGTAGGAGAAGTTTCAACCCGACTAGCAACAGGTGCGGCGGAGTTACTACTAGGGGAATCCTCTGGTGTCGGAGTCAACAGCCCAATTTCCAGCAGCTCCAATTGGATTTCCTCCGGGTCTTCGCTGAAATTCGACAAGAAGTCATCCGGGGGATACGAGTAAGTCACGTTGGCTCGCTCTCCGTCGGCCTCTCGACGGTTAGTGTTGTTACTATCGCGCAACAGGTGCGGAAAATGACGCTGCGCCTGCGTCAAAACAGCGGAGAACAGGTTTCGCGAGTTCTGGGAGATCGGACTAGACGGAATGTTGTAAGTCTCGCAGTTAATACTCAGCAGTTTCACATCAGCTAAGAACGCCTCCACTTGACGGTAATAACCGAGTCGCAGCCGTTGCTGAATCTTTGTCAAATCAATCGGATTAGCAACCGATATCGGGTAGTCCATGAAAGTTTCTTCGTCGACGGGATACATGAAGTCGCGCGAAATGGACAGTGTCAACACCTGGTCCACCTCCTGTAAGAGTGCTTCACACTTATCACCGATAATACTACGCGAGAAGAAAAGCCGCGTCGAACGCCTACGAAGAGAAAGTTCATGCTTCTCACGCCGCTCCTCAGTTGACGCCGACTCGAGTTCCCATGGACACACAGCACAAGTATCATCGTCTGGATCATTCCAGTCAACCTTAACGCATTCCCATGGCGAAATTTCTCCCGAGCTGCTTGACGAAAACGGCTTCCGAAGAATGCTTTCAATAGTCCCGTATGACATTTTTGCTTCAATCTCAAGCCCGTGTTGATTCAGCTGTACAAATGGCATCTGAACACGATCACCAATGTGCCAGTTGCCACATACCCCACTCTCGTAGATATGATCAAGCACGAGGAAGTTTGCCACATCGTTTGAGTGATACAGAATTTTGAAATTGAAGCGTGGTGATGGTTCACTTCCTGTGGGAGACAACTGTTCATCAACGCTCGTGAATTCTGCAAACGGGGATGACTCCGGATTAAACAAGTCTGCTGTGTCGGAAGCCACACCTTCTTTAGTCTCTTCTTCCTGCTTTTGCTCCTCGTCGTCTCCAGCAGGACGTACAGCTGATGTTGGCACAGCTAGCACCGCGAGCGAAAGCTCACACTTGATTGTGCTGCACCTCACGTGCTCTTCCGCAGTTGGGAATACATATTTCACATCGACGACACGACACTTGATAGCATAGAACTTGGACAAATGCGCATAATATCTCGGGTCCGGCATTCCCCCGTAACGTAAATATCCAGGATGTCCTTCCGGCAGGTACACCACATAGTCACCAACTTGTGGAACGTACTGATGAATCGATCGAAGACTGACCAGTTGCAACCACTCGCGGTGGAATCTGAGACCGAAGCGTTTGGAAGCAGGTTCTATAATAGCTCCTCCATCTTCCGCAACAAGTTGATTGTTTTCCTCTTGGCGCTGCCTTTGCGCGCGCCGGGATTGATGGTCTGGGCAGAAGAAGTGCATCTGATCGACAGACCAACCGAAGTTGATCGCACACTTCCAATGATATGAGTTACGACACACGGCGATTGTACAACCAATTGTTGCTCCGCGCTTGTTGCATGCAACGCAGGTCAGCGAGCGTCCGCGACGAATCTCTTTGGCAACATTATACCAGTTGCCATCTCGGTTGAAACAAAGAGGAGAGGCAATAGCGCACTGATCGTGCACAAATACCCTTTGAACACCGTAAATCAACGGATGCACGCCCATGCCGTCTCCAGGTAGTTTGAGCATTGCGTCGTCATCTCCAACACCGCACAATGCACACGGTATCAGTGCATCGTCTCCGTTCTCTATTGGCACTGGTGCTGCTCCGAGCTGGGCTCTTTTCGCTTCAAGCATTTGATTATAAGCCACGCTCTGATCGAATCGATCTAGCTGATTGTCGCCCATAATGATACCATCATTCGACTCGACCACGACTTCATCCTGGTCATCACGATGGCTTGAGTCTCTTTCGTCACCAACATCACTCATACGCTGATCCGCAGGAATTTCATCACCTTCCTCTTCTTCGTCGCTATCTTGTACCAATCTGGACCGAGATCTCGCCGCATTTCTTCGGGCCCTCAACTGCCGAGGGGTGTCGTCTTGCTCACGCTCCTCCTCGACGTCTGACAGTAATCTCCGACCACCCCGGGCTGGAAACCTAACACGTGGGGATTCCCGCTGTCGGGTGCTGCGAAGTCGCCTCCGCCTCGAGTTTGCAGGAGATATGACTGTCCCCTCATTGTCGCTAAGCAGATCGTCGTCATCCAAGTCGTATTCATCTTCATCTTCATCCTCGTCCTCTTCTTCTTCCGCAGCAGCATGCCGCGGTGTCGGTACCTGAAAGTCTTCGTCACTTCGATCGTCCTCACTAGAAATTTCAATCTCTAGCACCGATGTGTCGCGTTCTTCAGCAAGTGTTTCACGCCGTCGACGCCGTGGGTCTGCATATCTTCTAGACCCAGATCCACGACGCCGAAGCTCTGACAGCATCACTGGGGCGCCGCTCAATCTGTAAGAGGCTCTGGCTAGTGCCATCGCGTCAGCAGCAAATTCTCCCTGTCTTTGAACGGACTTCTTTTCGTCGCTCTTGACAATAGCAAGAGGGAAAGAGTGGATGACTTTCTCAGTTTCAGGCTCAAGGCGCACGGCGCACTGAATTTCCGATTCTTTGCTCTGCTGAATTCGCAGTCGTCGATTCTCCTCGTACTGCTCCGGTGTGAGCGATTTATTGGGCAGCAGGTGGGGCGGCTGGTGTGGATACTGAACGAGAGAGGCATCCATCAGAGGACCAGAATCCATCAAGCTCGGCAACTCGCGAGTTTCCCTGTCTCGCACATTATAGTGTCCATCGGTAACAAGCATCACGTAGTCATGTAGGAAGTACTGCTGCACAGGCGTTGCCGCGTACTGCTCTCCGGATCCTGTACCAAAGATGAGCAGTCGACCGATCTGATCCGTGAAGCAAAACCCATTGCCGTTCGGTGTAAAACCACCATCGAGGTTGGAAAGCGGCTTTGAGTCTGGCGACATATTCGTGAAGGACTTCAGCATTCTACCCGTCGATATGTCCCACAAGAACACACGTCCATCATAGCCTGCCGTAACTACAATGCGCCAATCCGTTGGATGTGCGCTCAGAGCAAACGCTGCATTCACATGCCCGTTCTTCTTCTCTTTGTCAATCGCACCCAACGTCATCAGCAGCTGTCCGCTTTCCGGTTCCCAAACACGTATCCTCTGCTCCCAAGTTGGGTCCACGGACTCCGAGTTATGTTTAACGCTATGGAGTGTGATGAGCCGTTTATCATCGTGTGTCCATGCAACCATGTCTACAACTGGAACAGCCTTTCTCCGGCCGCGGACCCCGTAGAAAGCTGGGATGTCATCATGCTCGGCTGGTGACTCTTTCGCCAAGAGAACAGCCCCATGCAAGCTTTTGTACTTCCGCTTCCACTGCCAAACCCGCGCCGCGCTGTCTTTGATAGACGCAGTTACAATCCGGTCGCCCCGATGGTTGTAGACGATGCTTGAAACTGGGCCTTTATGCCCCTTCAACAACGCAATTGGCTCGATACTTGGAACGTCATCATCGGAGAGAGATAAAGAAGGCAGATCATTCTGCACCTGTGGGGGCTGCGGTTGCCGCGGTGCCACCTCGCGCTGCAATGCCTCTGCAATAGTTGGGAGTGGCACCTCCACACCAGCCTGAAGTTGCGATGGTACTTGAGGTTGCATTAGCGGTTGAGTCTGCAATGGAGGCTGTCCAGGAGCCAGAGGCTCTGTTGGGGTCACCACAGCTCGGAAAGGTTCGGCCGTAGCAGGTGCAATCACACCATTAACCTGACTCATCGGTTGTTGCACCAATGGGGTCTGCAAACTCGCAGGTGCCGTAATCAAGGCTTGAGTTACAGGTGCTCCGATGAGAGAGATTGCAACCAGAGGTCGTTGATCAATTCCTGGTCCGTTTCCGCTGGGTTGCTGCTCCTGCACTCTTGCTTCCTGTGGTTCATCTGTAGGCTGAAATCGTGGCACAACGGCAGGCGCGTCGGGAGCTGAAACCATCGATAAATCCCACACGCGCGATATTCCATCGTGGCCGCCGGAGGCTACAAAATCTCCGCATCGACTAAACGTTACGCAGTGCACTTTGCACGAACGGACTCCCTCATGGCGAGCGTGCTTCATCGCGTAGATGGGGTGCAAGCTCAGCATGTAGGCATTAAGCGAGTACAAACGCCGAGCGGTCTCGATCTTTGTTTCTGGCTGATCCATGAGCGGAATCTCAGGTACCTTGTAGCAAAAACACCGCCCGTCGTCTGAGGCCGTGACAATAACATTTTTGTTCGGATGAAATCGAACTGCATTCACGACACTCGAATGTCCCACCAAGACCGCAACTGGGGCGCCCGTACTAATTTCCCACACCCGCACAGTCTTATCGTCGGAAGACGAGGCCAGAAGCGTGTTCGAGTGATTCACCGCCAGATCCGTAATATTACCAACATGTCCTCGAAGAGTAAACAATAAGTCCCCTGTTTTCAACGACCAGATTTTCACAAGCCTATTTGGGTACAACAAACAATAAGTTAGATGCATGCAACAAAACACGATAGGTATTGGAACCGAGCAAGTTGTACCTGTCATCGGATCCGGTAATAACGACCTTGCCCAATTTATCATACGCAAGGCAGTAAGCCTGGATCTGTAAATGCCCACTCAGTGTTTTCAGCCGCCGGATCCGACTGTACACATACGCCGGTGGGAGCTGTGCATCATGCTGCGAGCTAACCTCTCGTCGTCGCAGCAGCGAGGCCTGATTGCGGCCAGTCCGTACAGTCATCTGAAACAATCCGGACCGTTTAGCGCGGTCCATCCACGTTTCGATCTGCTTCTCCGCCACTTCTCGCTCCTGTCGCAACTGGAAAAGCTGTTTCAACGCACGCACATCCGCCGCCAGCATCGTCACTTTATCCGTCTTCACCGCTGCATCTCCACCTGTCATCATCAACTGCAACTCCGCGGGCAGCTCCTCCACGCGACTCGCAGTCGTGTACTTCTGATACCGTTCGTACTTCTTGATCACCTTCTCCACCACCTTCAACGTCTTTAGCACTCCTCTCAGTGCGAACAACTCGTTCACAATGTCCTTGGCCAGTTTCTTCCTCTGCTCCAGTGACAGCGTCAGTTGTCTCCTCACTCTCGCCTTCAGCAACAGACTGTTGCTCTGATGCGTGGGCGCGTCGTCTTTCACCTTCTCGTCCACCTCCTTCTCCCCACAAGGTCTCGAGAACGACGTCGCTGCGCCCTGCAGCAGCTCCATTAAGTGTCCGGACGAGATGTCTCGATGACGCAATCTGTAGTCCTCGTACGTGGCCGTGCGGGGCTTGCCTGTCCAGTCCACACCGCTCTTAAGCAACCGATGCTCGGCCAGCTCCTGGATGAGCACGTCCGCCGCCTTGTGGCACGTCGAGCGGCGCTTCAAGAAGTCTGCGATGAGGAAATAGACCTCGCTCTCGTCCACCTGTGGCTCCTGCTCTTTATCTGGCGTGTCCTCGCTCTTGTGCTCCTCAACTGGCTGCTGCAGAAGCGTAGGACTATCACTATCCGACACTTGAGGAGCTGCGGCGATTGCTGGCAGCGCCTGTCGAGCACTGGGGGTGCCGAGCCACAAGGCGCCGAGCTCATCGTCGTCTGTTGCGGCCGGGAGACGCTCGTCTGGGCTGCGCTCCGGGCTGCGGGTCGCTGGGTCGTCGGCCATGCTGTGTTTGCTGACTGGAGAGAGCTAGGACGCAGCGGTCACGACCACGTAACGTTAGCTCTCCTCTTCACGACGCGGCAGGTGGCCGTCCCGCGCTTTTTGATAGTGAGAGACTGAAGTAACCCCAGTTTACGCTACTTCACAATTTCGTTACTTTACTTAACGTTTACTGTCGGTGACAGAAAAATACACACAACAAAAGTAACAAAATGACAAAATATGGGTGTTTTGCTGTCATGTACGGTACTATCTTTGAGTAGGGGTTATGTAGCTATTTTGACGCCGCAATGCTGCGTGTTCAGGCACACCGGGACGAGGCGGACGCCGTCGACGATGGGCTTGAGCAGGAGGAGTTCATTGCTGTTCCTGTGCCTTTGTCGCCTAGTCGAGAGCAGGAGAAGGTGCCGCTGCGTCAGACGGATGAGGAGTTCCTGTGGTTACTGCTACTGGCAGCTGTGGCCGAGTGCGTAACCACGTGCTTTGTGCCGGGGTACACACTGCGCAGTTGGGGGCTAAACGTCGGCGGCACAGCGCTGAACTGGATCGGACCCTTCCTGGATGGGTTATCGTACGGTTACAAAGACCGGCTCAAGAGCGCAGAGGTGTCGCTGGCCTGTGTGCAGTTCCGATCCGCGTTCTTAGGGTACGAGACGACGAGGTGATGGATGACACAAGAGACTCTGGCTCTGACTGTGTGGGAATTACGCTGTTGTTGCTGCTGTTGCTGTCAGGGTCTTCACGTCCTACTCGTTCATGGCTGACCATGCGGGGGATTTGAGCAGTGGCAGCTTCGAGGCGGGGCCGATGTACGTCTGTGCATCGATTGTCGGAGGCTGCGCATGCTTCTACTTGGGCAAACAGGCGGTGGCGGCTGCGTGGATGAACCCGATGACTGCTAAAGTGGGTCGTGTGGTGGGCGCGATGAAGAACAAGCCGTCTTTGGTGACGGGTTTGGTCGCTTTTGTTGGGGTGACGACGTTGAGAGCGGCGCTGGGGCCGCATGGATTCGTCCGGTATGTTACAGAGAAGTTGTTTGATGGGATACTAGGAAGAGTCTGACTGGTGTTGGGAATTGGACGCTCTAGGGACCCAAACGACCCACAATTTATTGGACCACTGCAAGTAGCGGACGGTGAAGAGCTGGTGCTTGGGATCTTGATGTCGTGCAGTGCGGTTTTACTGTCGAACTATGTCTGTGAGTTCTTTCCGCGGCAACCGTCACAGTTGCATACTGCCGCATCGCGCAGTGGGGGTCCGTTCATCGACTGGGGATGTCTTTGCTGCAACTTTCTAGCCTCTATCCTGGCGGGGCTAACGTACCAGCTGAGCCGAATATCACCGACGGGCGTGATGAACAACCTGCTAGCGCTCAAGTTTGTGAGCTCCTTCTGTGGATCGTTGTCAGTCTTCTCAGGGGCAGTCAGCATCATTTCGGTACGTCTTTGTGGTTGAATGCTAGTGCTCGCTGAGCAGTGAGTCTGACAACTAGTTGCTGTGCTATGAACTTTTGTAGCGGCTGTGGCTCGCTGGAAATCGACATTCGGCACTTTGGAACCTCTCTTTGCAGATTCTCGTAGGCCTGGTATGTATACCGTACCTCTACAAACACGAGGCTACGTAAGGAGTATGGCGCCATGCACAGCATGGTGGTGCGTGTAGCTTAATATGCCCATGTACCTGCAAGTAATGGGACTTTTTCACTGGGCAAGAGCCGTTTGGGTCAAGCGAAAAAGAGTTCGTTGTATGTCATGGATGAGGTTACATCGGTTGTGCGATGACCTCTTATTGCTGTGGTTCATCTGCTACCGTTCGCTAATCAATGTGACACACTTCGCATCTCCTACTCGCCACGGAGACGTAGCTGGTTGCGCCGGCAATTTGTTGCAGTTACACCGCCGAGCAGAACGCCGTAGCAAAGAGAACATTGTTATCTAGGTTTGAGAGTAGTGGTTGGGCCGTGTTGGTGAGCAATGCTGGCTGAAAGTTTTTCGTGGCAGGATAACTACTACTGTACTTGTAGTATACTACATGTAGAGCCGTTACCCCTGCTGGTGAGCGCTTTGATCGATCGGTGCCACCGTCGAAGTCTATAATCTGGGGGGCACTCGAATTCACGATACCTTATTGGCGTATCCACGCGGCGTTGTGTCGATCATAGGACGCTTCTTCATTTCCTACTTGCATTAATTCAGTTTCCGAGCGATGCTTCCGTTCTTGGAGTCAATTCATCTTTTGGCGCGCGTTTGGAATTCACGAAGGGTTTTACTTTATTTCGGCCAATAAAATGGCACTACAGCAGTACCTTCAGGGTACGGTAACAAGATCCTGTGCGAATTAAAATCGAAAAAAAATCATACACCGACCTCTCATGGTCTATACTGAAGCGACGCACTCATTTTCACAGAAACCGCCCAATGCGAGCAAGGGCACCTGTACCTACAGTTTCCCACCTATCATGACGTGTACGACTCGTACGACGGGACTTGATATCTCTAAAGGCAGGAGCACACTTACCCTTTGAAGGTGTCTGTCGAGTGGTAAGTGTACCCAGTACCACCAACAACCACTGTAGCAGTGACCAATTGAAGTCTCTTCAAACATTTTGTCATGATTGCAGGGCCATGGTCCAGGACATAAGTCTTGTGTGCAGTCGGTCTGAGATCTTGTAGTGTGTGCAAACGCACACCAATTTCTTGCAGTTCGCTAGCTGACAAAAATGTAAAAATTGAACATTTTGCCAGAACGGTGCCAGTGTCCGGGCAAAACTGAAAGCTAAACTAGCGCTCAGCTACGAATCATCTGGACAGTTCTTGTTGGGAGTACCGGTACAAGAACTTCACTCATCACACTGCTACTAAGGACCCACTTTAGTCACCCAATGTGGCAAAAATTAATAAATTCTTGGTTTATGCGTAGTGATTCGTTGAGGAAACACGACGTAGGTGGGTTTCAATGGTTGATTGGGTGACACCCGTGCTTGGACCGCTTTACATGCTGTCATGCTGACGTTCATGAAAACCATGAGCATTACCTGTGCATTGTATGAGCTCTCAGTGCATCAAAGTTGTCTTACTGCGACTGGTGTACATGATCTTCTGACAGTGTCAGTAGCTGTCCATATAACGCTGTCAATTGGTGCTTTGGTGGTGGCGTGAAGGGCAAGGCAAGGACAAGTCATTGATACCACTTCAATGGCATTAGTCACAAAGCGAAAGCTGAAGCATTTTGCGAGTTGTGTTTATCGGTGCAGATGATTCGTCGGTGATAACCACGACGGCGACAGTCTCCGGTGGGTGATTGGAAGACAACATGTGACGGCAGCGGTCATATCCGAGACCGCGTGTGCATTCCAGATCCGAAACACAGAGTATGACAACCATGAGCCAGGGGGGGCGATTAGCGAATTGCCGATCCATGGGTTTCTTCACACCGTGCATGAAGATGACTGCTTGGGAGCGTGCTTGCAAGGGCGAGCAAACTTTCCTTCCCGGCGCATTGCGCATTGTGCCCAAGCGCTTGATCCGGTGCACACCTTTCTCTCTGTCGAAGTTGAGCCCATTCCGAGTTTTGCCTCTTAGGACCCAAGACCCCAAGTTTCGATCGTCTAGACGGGCATCTGCAGCATGGCTCCGACTGCGGGCAAGAACGTGCACGACTTGGAGCGTTTGTCGGCTGTGAGCGTAAGCATCACCAAGGACACGGATCAAGATGGCGGATATGCGAGTGTGAAGACCCCCTATGGCTACGGAGAAGAGCTGGAAGATGGCGCATTGCGCCCAGAAGGCATGCCAGTGCTGACCAGCAAGGACACAATCGGTCTGTTGTTCCAGTACGCGGCGGTCGGTGTGGTGTACGGAATGCTTCCCGCGACGATCTACCCGTTCATGCAGGAGTACCTCAACTGCAGTGGAGCACAAGTAGCTGCCGCCAAGGAGCTTGTGGTTCTTCCGTGGAGTTTCAAGGTCTTCTTCGGCATCATCTCCGACTGCTTCCCGATCTACGGATATCGCCGTCGTCCGTACATGCTAATCGGATGGACAATTTGCATCATCATGCTGCTGGTTATGGCTATCATGCCGATCGGCAAGCCATACTACACCGTCGCATTGGATCGCGACATCGATATTGCCGACTACACTCCGGAGATCGAAGCCCGCATCAACTACGACGCTCCAAATGAAGGCGCGAAGTACGTGAGCATTATGTTCTTCGCCGCGGTGGGCTACGTCTTCTCCGATGTCTGTTCCGACAGTATCGTGTGCGAACTTGCCCAGCGAGAGCCGCTAGCCAAGCGTGGTAAGACCCAGTCCGCCATCTACACCGTGCGAACGGTGGTCGTGATCCTTGGCGAGCTGCTCGTGGGTTTTTGCTTCAATGGTGAAGAGTACGGCGGCGACTTCGGTTTTCCTTAACCTTTCCGCAACTTATGATCATCATGACAGTGCTCACTGCGCCAGCAGTTCCCATCACGTGATTCTTCATCAAAGAAGAGAAGACGCAGCGAGCCAACTTCCGCAAGTACATCAACGAGTTCTGGGATCTGCTGTGCAAGCGCGTCGTGTACCGAATCATCGCGTATCATTTCTTCGCTGGTATCTTCTCTAGTATTTCGTACACTGCCAGCTCGCCGGTGCAGTCTTACATGGTGGATGTGACGCCCATCAACAGCACGCTAAACGACGTTCTCGGTCACGTGTGCTTTATGATCGGCATCATGGTGACATCCAAGTATGGTCTCCACTGGAATTGGCGCGGTATGATCGTTTGGACGGGTATCGCCGTTATCGTCGTCGACTGTGCTGTTGCTCTCATCACAGTCTGGGACGTGTTTCGCAGCCAGTGGTTCTGGCTCGGTCCTCCGATCGCAGTACAGATTCCTAGCGGCGTTGCTTGGATCATCGCTTTATTCGTGACAGTTGAGATTGCCGGCGTTGGCAATGAAGGCGCCGTGTATGGCCTTGTGACGACAGTCGGTAACTTGGCTTCCCCGTTTGCCACCACACTGACCCTCCTCATCGACGGCCCATTCGACATCACCAACGCACGTGTGCAGACCGACGACCACTCTGTTCGCATGGACATCACGTACACGATCATCATTTCGTACGCCATGACGATTTTCTCATGGGTCTTTTGTTCCTGCTGCCCAAGCAGAAGACGGACACACAAGAGCTCGCACGTACGGGCGGGTCCAACAAGTTCCTCGGTGGCATCACCATCGTATACTTGTCATTTTCGCTGGTCTGGTCCGTCACCGTCAACACGCTCGCTATCTTCGACAGCACCTCATGCCTGCTCATCGCCGGCGGCACAGGCTGCTAAAACATTAGAGCAGTGCTACAAGCAGAAGTACCTTAGACAGGCAAGAAAGACCTCCTAGTCTAAGCTCCCATCAATAGCACTTCAACTTCAGTTTGACATATGGCTACATTTCCTTAATGTGGGTACATTATGTACACCACATAATTATGGCTTCCAGTCCACTTGACGAACGGCAGTTTGACTGTCAATAACCTGTAAAATCAAATGCAATTAATTTTGTCTAATAGTACTAATCTACTGCATTATCACATTATCCTGAGAAAAAATTATACACATCACAGCCTCTATTCGAGAAAAACACTGTATTCTGTACGCCACATTTGACTGGCCTCTCTTCTTTTCCTCGGTCACTCATACATTTCCCCAGTCAAGCGAAGTCTCACACAAAGCAATCCCTATTATCACCATGTCGGGCACTCGAGTGTACGTCGGCAACCTGCCCATGGACATCCGCACGCGCGAGGTGGAGGACATCTTCTACAAGTACGGGCGCATCCGCGACATCGACGTCAAGTTCCCGTCGCGACCGCCCGCCTTCGCCTTCGTGGACTTCGAGGACGCGCGCGACGCCGAGGACGCCATCCGCGGCCGCGACGGCTACGACTACGACGGCGCGCGGCTGCGGGTCGAACCTGCCAACGGCGGGCGCCGTGAATCGGCCCGCGATTCGGCCCGTGGGTCGACCCGCTACCCGCGCAACATCCGCGGCACTGGCGACTTCACTGTGGAGGTGTCGAACCTGCCGCCGCGCGTGTCGTGGCAAGACCTGAAGGACTTTATGCGCAAGGCGGGCGACGTGGTGTTCACGGAGGTGGACGGGCGCGGCGGCGGCATCGTCGAATACAGTAACAAGCGCGACATGAAGTACGCGGTGGAGAAGCTGGACGACTCGGAGTTCCGCGGCCGCAGTGAGAACGCATACGTGCGCGTGCGGGCGACGGGCGGCCGCGGTCGTAGCAACAGCAGGAGCAACAGCCGCAGCAGGTCACGCAGTCGCAGCAGCATGCGGCGCCCCAGCAAGAAGCGCAGCCGCAGCCGCAGCGAGGGAGACGGAGACGGAGAAGGAGAAGGAGAGAAGAAGGCCAAGCGCAGCGAGTCGCCGGACAAGCAGCCGGAGAAAGAGAAGGAGGCAGAGGACGACAAGAAGGAGGACGGTAAGGAACCCCAAGCTGCTGAAACTGCTAGTGGTAGTGAGACGAAGGAGGAAGAGAAGGAGAAGAAGGAGAAGAAGGAGGAGGCGGAACCGACGGAAGCGGAACCGGAGAAGAAGGAGGAGGAGCCGAAGAAGGAGGAAGAACCCACGGCTGAGACGGAGAAGGAGGCGGTCAAGGAGGAGTAGAGCAGCTCGACGGACAAGCAGTGGACACGGACGTGAGGAACGGAAGCTGACGCAGTTTGAGAACGAAACCGGACTGACCGAGGGACAAGTACTCACCGCGGAACAGCCTGGACTTGCCTTGGCGTGTGCGTGCGTGAGTCTGGTTGCTGCTGCGATAGTCGGTGTCCTCTTACCGTGTGCCTTGTGTGCCCCCCTGTTCTTGTTTCTTGGTGCTGTGTGTACACGCACCGCCCGAGACCATATGCATAGTGATTTTGATTTTTCTTCATTGTTCGACTGGCTGGCGGCTTGGCTTTCGACTCGAGCGTCTGCGATTTCGACTGGAAGCGGCGTCTTCGGCGCGCGTTACTGGGCATCTGCGGATTGGCGTGGACAGCGGAGCGAAGGATGACGACGGCTGCGGGTGGATGGCGTGCAGATGAAGAAGCCGACAAAGAGATACAGACAGAAAGAGGAGATAATCGCCTAGGGTGGGGAGCCGTCGTAGTGTTAGAGCTTGATGCTCCCCTAGCTGGTCGAGCGGTAAGAAAATCAGATTCATTTTCTCATGCACACGCAAATGCAGCTTTCAATCGGGTAAGGCGCTCAACAAGTCTCCTTAGTCTCGTCCGAGAACGATGGGTAGTTGAATTGGTGATTTCGAGCGCGCTACCTCCTCGAGACCCTCACCGTTGTACGACAGAGATGGTAGAATCTCGCAGATGGCATCAGGCGCGCTGTCCTTGAAAGTCGCACCTGCTTCCAGCAGCCAGCGTTTACATTGCTCCGAGATGAATTGACGTGCAGTGTCGGGTGAGTCCGAGGCAGACCCAGGCGCGTTCTTCACCGGAGCAAATTCATCTTCGCGTGCCACACCGAGCACCTTCATGCTCTTGGAAAGTGGGAAGGTGTCAAAGATAAAGGTCTCAAGCTTGATGCCCGTGTTGCTCGTGGGAGTGATCGTGGCCGCCCCCTCGTCATTCACGTACGGGATCTTCTTCTTGGCCACGTGATATTCAGCGTCACTCTGGTTGCAGCAGCGCTGAAGGAAGTCTAGGCGGAAGAAGTGGTTGCAAATATTGGCGGCACCAAAGCTGAGCTTGCCGGTCGAAGGGTCCACCTGTTCTGACGCAGCACGGTCAAGCTCTGAATACTCCACCACGCAGTACGCGCCATTGCGCTTGGCCACCACACCCACGCTCTCGTCGGGACGAGTCTTCCACACCACCTTGTTCGCGCAGTCGGCGTCCTGGTCTACGCAGTAGCCGATAGACACCGGATCCGCAACCTTGCAGAGTACGTTGTCCACCGACAACACGTGCAAATATTGCACATTGGGCGCCCTCAGAAGATCAAGCACCCCACTGTGCTTCAGAGCTGGATATATACCACCGTTGCCATCCGAGGCCCGTGCCAACTGACTCGCCGTCTCGAGAATGAACTTGCCGTTCTCAGTAAAGCAGGGTAGTGTTCCTTGACAGAAGAAATGAAGCTGATCCCTTGACAGTCCGAAAAAACTGTTGTCTCGGAAGAAAGACACCGTTGTTTCGTGGTTCATCTCGCTTGTCATAATGAGCAACGGGATTTTTGGCAACTCGGCCAGGTTGAAACGGGACTGTGCCAGCTCCTGCACCTTAAGAACTCGCAGCGCGGAAATCTCAAAGAGTGACTTTCCGGAGGGGAGACCGATATCATACATGCCCTTGGGACCAGCGAAACCTAGGCGCGTGCCCTGGCCACCGCTCAGAATCAAAGCACCTGTCATACCTTTCGAAACTGCCTCAAGACCAAGATCGAGCCACTTTGTCTTCAGCTCTGGCGCAGTCTCACTCAGCTGGTGCACCACTCCTTCCTCCAATGGAGATACCTCATCGGCTGCCCCGTCCTCCACGCTGTCAGCCTTGGTCGACCGCTCGAACAAACCGGCAATTTGCTGCGGGTCGTATTGTCTGAGGGTTTCTACCAGCTCGCATGCATCCTGAGCAATGACTTTGCCTGCGTCGACGAACCGGAAGACATGGCCCTGCCCCGATTTGTCATATGCTCGTCGAATAGAAGCTGGGACGGAGTTAGCGCTTGCCATAAAGTTGGTGCTCTCCAATCGAATGATCCCGCGAGGAAGACCCTTCATCACTGATTTTACACGCGCCTCCAATCCTTCGCCGCTGTATGAAACCAGGGGCGAGATCTCGATGTGCCGAGCTTTATCCAATTTCTCATGTACAAAGCTATCGATTTCCTCGGCCGTGTTCGAAGTTGCGGTGGCTGCTGCAAGGAGCCAGGATTTCCCTTCGTCATGCATCATGCGGCGGGCACTGTCAGGTGAATCAACAGGGTTTCCAGGAGGATTCTTGACCGGCGCGAACTCAGTCTCTCGAGGAACAGAAAGAACTGCCATCCGCGATGATAACGGGAACACATCAAAGATGAAGGATTCCAGCTTAATCCCTGAGTTGCTAGTAGGCGTATACGTTGCGCCGGTGTCGTCCGCCATTGGGATTTTCTTGTGAGCTACGTGGTACTCAAGACTCGAATTCGGGAGCACCACATCTACCAAAAAATCACTACAGAAAAAACATAGCGTTAGATGGATGCTGTGCAACTACTGGTCACGGCAAGAACGTACATCGTGTAGAAGTGGTTGCAAATATTAGCCGCTCCGAAAACCAATTTGCCTGTGCCAGGGTCCACACGCTCAGACATTTCACGGTCGATCTCCGAGTACTCGATCACGCAAAAGCGATCGTTCCTCTTTGCCACAACACCGACACAGTCCTGTGGACGCTCCTTCCAAACCACCTTGTTACCACAGTCCGCTTGCTTGTCGATACAGTATCCAATGAACGTCGGATCAGCCGCCTTACACAGCGCATTGTCCACCGAGAAAACGTGCAAGTATTTCACACCACGCGCCTGCAGTTTGGCGAGTGCTCCACTAGACTGCATCGCCTTATAGATACCACCATTACCATCCGACGCAGTAGCCAGCTTATGCGCATTCTCCAAAATGAGCTTTCCATCCGTTGTAAAGCACGGCAGCGTGCCTTGTGGGAAGAATAACATCTGCGACTCCTTCAGTCCAAAGAACTCGTGCTCCCGAAAGAACGCAACAATCGTGTCGTGGTTCATCTTGCTGGTCATCACATAGAACGGGATCAGAATCTCCTCTCGTGGACGTGTCGGGAACTTGTTCGCCGCTAGAACTTCCAGAGCCAAAAGTCTCTCTGCAAACAATTGGAACAGACTCTTCTCCGACGGCAGACCGATGTCGTACACGCCCTTGGGGCCTGCAAAGCCCAGTCGGGTTCCTTGACCCCCACTCAGCACCAGAGAGCACACTTGCCCTTGGCTAATGGCTTCCAGGCCGTGATTCACCCAGCGTTGCTTGTCTTCGGCCGAGCATTGCTCCAACAGGTCGTAGCTCTCTAGAGGCTCAATAGCCCCCGTCTCAGCGGTCTCCGCTTGCGTCGAAGCTTGGAAAATGTTCTGCAGCAGCTCCAGGTCGAGGGCTTCAAGCTGCAATCAGACACAACAGTGCAGGGTTAGTCGTGCTATTACACTTGATATTTGTATGCACAATAACTATGCTACATGCCTCCTCCGTCAGGGCTTGTGCCTCTGAAGGCGAGAGGTTGTCGGCGTCGTCGAACTGTGAACAGGAATCTCAATTCGATTAGAACGTAGAGGGAGAACTGACAGAGGGACAGGGAGGTTCTTGCCTTGAGCACGTGGCCTTGGCCGGCCGCACGCAGCTTGCGCGCCAGCTCCTCCGGGATGTGGGGCATGACGATTGTGCCGATACGATTGTGCCAAACCCAGACCCGAACCCGTCCCGACCACTTCAACTTGCCTTTTTTCCATGTGCAGTTGGCATCTCCGCACAATTCATTTGAATGTATCGATAGTATCGACGATACCGACACTCGCACTCTCAATCATGAACTTGACTTGGCTGAATGCAACCACGCAAATTTAAAGCTGAAATCAGCGCCTGCAGCAGCGACCAAAACGCGAAATCTTCACGTGAGAACTAATACCGGTACTTGCCTCTGTCTTCCTGCTGGCTACCCGCATCGACCCTTCAAGAAGTACTTTGCAAACCAGAAAAGCCACAAGATACCGAGGTGTATTAATACCAACGAATCTGCATTGCATAGAGAATGTGACGGTCCCGCAGAACTCATAGAAAACTCGACGGTAACAATGACGGCCTCAGTTTCGTATCGTCTTGGGTATTGAGTGTGCAACTAATCCGGTTCTTAGCGATCAGCCTGACGATTGGAAGCACTATAATAAATATTACTTGGCTTATGCCGGTCAGAGATACGAAACCAACAATATAGATCGGATAGATGAGTGTGAGTGAAACTTGACAGTTAAGTACATCCAATTGTTGTTTGACTTGGGTACATAGAGATGGATCAGTTCTCCACCTCGGACCAACAATGTAAGCGAAGCAGGCAGCTACTTAAGTATCACCCAAATGTCCGGCGGTCCAAAAAGGAGCAAACCAAACATAGTCAACGCGGAAATGGCAAACACGACAGTGATTGAAATAGCCGCCGCAAGTATACCATCAAAACCAATTCGACGCTCGGGTATGCACTGATTCATGTGCACCAGCACCGATCTGCCAATGTAGCCTGTCACTGCCTAGGAGCGTAGGAAGAAACCCCAATTTTCGTTTGGTCCGGCGTTAGGTGGTGAATATCTTTCAGCTAGCTCACCACAAGACTACTGTAGACAACGGACTTAGCAGACATACTGCTATTAATCGTTTTGTGCTTAGGTTTCTCGAGTAGACGTTTAGCTGCCAGAGTCGCTCCACAGAGTAGCATCCGTGGAGCTCAACGTGGACAGACATCCATGGTGCCCATAGTCGCTGGCAAACGTTCCGAAGAGGCCCCGACATTCTCTCAGCTTTGATGGTGGTGGTGCGTGATGCTGTGAGGAGGAGAAGATCAGTCGAATCCAGGTTTAACGACACTAAAGATGACAACACAGAAGTAACAGAAATGTATAACTGAGGACCAACCGCTGTCTCAGGGTGTAAAAGTACTGGTTCTTGGTCTTAGTTCAAAATGGTTGAAATGGAAACCATCATTAGCGCCCCCCCCCCCACCACGTTTCACTCACGAGCAATGTCGAAACAATGCCTGCTTAACACATTGACATTGAAACCGCTGGCATCACTAATGCACCTTACAGTTTGGCTTGGACGCTTCGCAATCTACACCAAATGTTGCCCCAACGAATCATCGCAGCTCAATTAGTGTTTCAAAACCAAGATAACGCCCTACAACTTGCGCAGCTCAAGTAATCGGTAGTGGCATGCTTGGCGTGTGCTTACTCTTGAACCAATTTTTCCAGTCGGAGCTTGGTGATCTTGCTCTGCTCGCCTGCAGCCACAAAAAGCTCGTCTTCGGGGCTGTTGCCCATTCGGGACTCCAGAATACGGAGCATCTCGGGAGCAGACTTCCCAGTCGCACACACGATGTAAATGTATCTGCGACAGCATCAGCCACAAATTAGCAAAGCTACAAAAATTACCACATGACCAAGATTTAGCGCACAAGCACGTACCCGAACTTCTTGTTGTAGGCATCGTTAAGCTCCTCGAGTCGATCCAGTACAGCCTCATCCGCATTCTTCGTCGCCTGCACCACAGCGTCTTTAGTAACTTCGTTTCAATTTCAAAAACATCATTGTAGTAGTGCTCATCATTGCAGTACTGTAACCTGTTGTTCCTGAGCTTCCCAGTCCTTGATCGGCTTCTTCGCTCTCCCAATCTGCAGCACGAAATTCCATTTGAAAGTTTTCTATCAGTTCCAACCGCCCCCCCCCCCCCCCCCCGCCACAACTTGCACACCCTATTAAATCAGCAGCGAACGGACCCTCGGGTGTGCTGCAAACGCTTCGAGCCAATCTTCTCGCGTCAACGTGGCGTCCACCGCGTCCGCTTCCTGGCAGAGTCCCTCGAAATCTCGTACAGGGAACTTCGTGAACATTTCTGCCGCCCACCGCTTGGACCCGCAGCAGTGCAGCAGCTTCTGACGGAAGGACGAGTCTTCCTTCTCGGCGCCGGGGGCAGCACCAGCGACGCTGAGCGCGGAGACGTCCATGGCGCTCGTTATCAGAAAATGAATGCGAATTCACATTGGAATCATCAGATATGACAGGGAATGATTTCGTGTCGTTCTTGTTTGGTTTTGTTTTCATGGTTTACTAAACATGTTAATTTTTTTTTAACGCAGCGCTCTTTTCACCCCCTCTTCATCCTCCTTGCTTGAGTTTCTTGGCTTTGGGCATGGAGTATCCAGTGGTGGGCGGTTCGCGATATGATCCGCACAAACGGTCCCAGAACGTGAAGTACTGGCCGTAGTTGTACACGAACAGTTCGTGGTGCACTGAGTGGTGCAGCGCACCGTTGACGATTTTGTTGTGCGAGAGGTAGAATCCATCGTGGATGCTGATGGTCCAGAAGTTGACGGCGGCGAAAAGCGCGAGGAACAACCCGCGGTGGATGGGGAAGAGCGTGGTGTAGAAGTGGTAGGGCAAACTCTGGATGTAGCCGTCTACCGGGTGAAACGCGTGCGAAGCGAACGGAGAGCAGATTATCCACTTGTGATGCGGCTTGTGCAGCGGCGCGTAGATGAGCGGGTGGTGCAGCCAGCGGTGGAACCAGTAGATCAACATGTCGGAGAAGAAGATGAAGCAGACCACGGTCATGGCTTCGAACGCGTAGCCGTACTTGCCGAACTCCGTGTACGTCTTGGAGTAGCCCCGAACGTCAGCGAGGAACCATGGGAGGGTCAGCAACACCATCATGGGGATCGACTTCAGGGAGGCGAAGATTTCGCTGCGCACTTGGTGTTTCAGGAACTTTGGGTGGTTCATCAACTCCTTGTCGAACAGAAACTCGTATGCGAACCCCGCGCCCGTGAGGTACAGGAGATAACCGCCCACCAGCGTAAGTCCCGTGATCGATGCTACCTGACGAGATATGGAGTCGCGGGACATGTCAGCAGGGTACAGCGCATCCAGCGCGTACTCGTCGGCGTACTCCAAGATGAGATCCATAGTCAAATCCAAGAAATCGTTTCGAGAAAACTGCAAAATGACAAGGACAAACAACATCTTCATGCGTGGCTGGCCTCAGCTTTCCGCGCATCTACCGAGCAAATACACCGGACCAGACGCCTCCATGCTTACGCTGCAAACGGCGAGCCCTGATTACAGATTTCGTGGCGTAATATATTTTTAAACATATATTACGAAGCGAAATAATTTAAAATAATAATTATAATATAAAACTTGCAAAAATAGTCTAATTTTACATTTGGTTATATCTTATTTCGGTGCTCCACATATCTTCAAGTTTGTATGGCCAACTGCAGATCATCTTCAATTTTGCTCTTTTACTGATTACCAATGGCGGCAGCGGTGGAGACCCGCTCGCTCGTTCTACTGGCGCCAGTCTACCTCGACGTATGTTCTACTCGCCGCTTCGCCCCGGTCGAGCTGCAGCGCACCAACGACGACTGGCTAAAGCTCGTGTTCTCCACCCCCAACGGCCTCGTGGAGAAAGAGGCGGCATGTGTCAACAGCCACGACGGCTGTCGCTGCGACTACGTGCGCCTGCTGAGAGCGATGGTGCTCGCTGAAAGGGAAGCCCTAAACATCAAGGGGCAATACCATGTGGCAATAACTGCCAACAACAAGTCAATTGCCACATTGGAAATGAGTGTGCAAGTGCATCGTCACGCCAATATTGGCGAATCTCTGAAAGATTTCCACTTGGTCCTCTGTCATCTACAAATAGAAGCTCTGTCTATTGTGAAAAGAAGCGAAACATCGAGAAAAAAAGCCAGGGAAGCCCAACTTTTGGACGCAACTTGCAGCTCGTGCCATGTCGTGGGCTGTCGACTGCATTCGTGGGAGACTGACGACATGTTCGGACCGAAGGCCAAGTTGTACCTGCCCGACGTGTTTCAGAGTCTCATGACGCACATGGAAGCGGAACAACTTGAAATTCGAGATGACGTCACATTTGCAACTCGAACGGAAACGACGCATCCTCAACTCACGAGTTTGCTGACGAATGCATTGCACATTGTGGTGTGTCTTTTGGAGGCCAATGAGTTGACGTCGTTGTGTGGGGTGTGCTCTTTTTTCCGACATTTGGCCTACGAAGTTGTCCCCGGATTGAATTTGGTGCTGTACGAACACCAACGGAAAGGGTTGAAGTGGATATTGTATCGAGAAGCACCGTCGCTGATCAACCACTCGATGTCGCATCCGTTTCTTTTTCCTCGACGACCTGGAAGAAAAACCGAGGTGGCTCTCGATTTGCTGGATTTGAAAGTGGTGGAAGAGGTTGATACGACAGCGAGAGATATGTGTGGGGGCATGTTTTGTGACGAACCGGGCCTTGGGAAAACGATCACAATGCTGGCACTGATCCTACGAACCAAAGGGCAGGCCACAAGAAATGTACAAACGTGTATGGAAAATGAAGATGATAATGCTTTAGACACCAGTCTACGTTCTGCACGCTCGCGGGATCGTTCCGTGCCGGCTGAGGATCTTGTGAGCTCTGGTGCATCACTAATTGTTGTGCCCGACCCATTAGTTGAACACTGGAAATACCAAATCGAAGCCCATGTGGCTCATGGGGCGCTACGAGCTTTTATTGATGAAGATGGTAAAGACCTGCCAAGCAATTTTGAGCTAGCTGCGTATGATGTGGTGGTCACATCTTTTAGCCGGTTGGCAAAGGAGTGGAAGCTCCACAGACCTGCTTCTGCGCTAGAAGAGCGAATGCCAGAACGGTACGGCTTTGAAGGCCATCAACGATATACTGACGGTACGATTCGAGGAGAAGTGTCTTCTCTTTTAACGGTACACTGGGTACGCGTTATCGTTGACGAAGGTCACAAACTTGGCGGACAGACGCCTACTAACCTAATGCAAATGGCGCGGATTCTATCTGCTGAACGAAGATGGGTCATGACCGGAACGCCAACACCAAACACGCTCCAGTCAGCTGACCTGCGATTTATGCATGGTCTCCTGGTTTTTCTTCGCAAGAATCCGTACGGGCAACCGGATGGGCGTGCGTGGACTAAAGCAATTGCTCGACCATTTGAGCAAAACGAACCAGTTGGCTTCTACCGCTTGCAGAGTTTGCTCAGTCGGATTATGATGCGCCATATATAAGAGTCCATTCGTGAAATATTACCGGAGCCGTTCGGCACACAGTTTTTATCGATCCCACACCGAGTGAATACGCGCAATACAATGTGGTTGCTGCTGCAGTGCGCGCAAATTTGTGATCACCAATCTGGATCCTCACGTTCCGGGGAAGACACATCTGGATAGTCTGCTGAACCCGATCAACAGGAAGGAGGCCTTGCGTGTAGTTTCTAACCTTCGATTTGCGTGCTGTGGAGGTGTCAACAGTGAGGTGGTGCTATCAAATAAAGCTCGACTCGAAACGATTAATATGCTTACGGAGCTTGAGGTGGATAGCGATAATATCGCCACTGTTGCGGAGTATTTGCGACGAGCCAAGCTGCCAGAGATGACGACGAAGTGCGGTTCTTGTATGCGCAAGTTACAGTTGCTCATGATTGTACCGTGTGGTCACCTTTGCTGCGCCGACTGCGTGGAAGATCGTTTCAACGAGGTCGGACCAAGTTGCTTTTCTGCAACGAGATTTATGATCCTGAAGTTTTTCAGGAACTTCAGCCAGGCTTTGACTTTCGCGAGATCGACGATGCCAACGATGAGAACCGAAAGAATAACAACCGCCAAACTCCTCGAAGTCAACAACAGCTAGGAAATTTAGGTCGTGACCAAGTCCGACAGTTAGCTGCAACTCAAGGCACCGCCCGGGACCAGTTAAGACCGAATCGACATTACTGGAGGGTGGACGCCAACAAGATATTTTATGCAGCGACAAGAGTTCGAAAGCTGAAGAAAGAATTTGCTCGCCGTAGTATTGTTCAAGGAGCAGTTCAATCTCGAAGAGCACTCTACGTGAAGGTAATTATCTTATTTCAATTCACTGAGATCATCTGGCGTACAAAACTCGAGTTCGAGCAGCAAAAAATTCCAACTGCAAATTTTATCACCCGGGTCAACCCAAAAGCGCGGATGAAGGTCTTGAAGCACTTCCGCACAGATCCATCGCTGAACGTACTCCTGCTGTCCGAGATGGGATCTCACGGATTGGACCTTTCTTTTGTGACGCATGTCTTCCTGATGGAAGAGATCTGGGATAAATCGCTGGAGCAACAAGTCATCAGCCGGGCACACCGAATGGGGGCACAACAGGCGGTGGTGGTGGAGCAGCTTTGGATGCGAGGGACTGTCGAAAGTGAAATGGCGAAGGTGAATGAGCTCGACGAGAGGGAGGCCAGTCCACCTCGCATAATTCATGATCTTGGTCTACCTGTTCGAACACGTAAGAGGCGACGCACTGGAGGCAACGCGCTGCTCAACGTGGCTGGTAAGAAGAAGTTCAAGCGCAATCGTCGTGGTGCTGCGAAGAGAGTGCCTACTGGAAACAAGAGCAGTTTTCTTCAACGCAAGCTCGACTATGTCCTCAATCACTTGCGGTTGCTCGAAAGCAACGTTGTCGCAGAGCCCCGACAAGTTCGCTTTTTCGTTGTAGATGAAAAGGAAGGAACCAGAATTCGTCAAGCCATTCACATGATACAGAACCCCGAGTCCCTCACGATCACATCTTCTTCATCGGTGCCTCTACAACCACGAGACGAAAACTCTTCAGCCCCACAACCGGCACAACGTAAGGTCGCTCATCAAAACGTAACAACAGCAAAGCAAGCTGTACGCACAGCTTCTTCAGCTTCTTCAGCTCGACAAACGCCAAATAGTGTGGCTAGTCGTAGATTGACTACAACTGCACACTTGCTACACGGTGCAGCATCACGAGTTTCGACGATAAGAGCCGTGGTGAATGGTCAAGCCGGGACACAAGGCAACATTCTCAAGTCGTTCAGCATACGGTATCGGTGGGGACAGCTGCAACCGCAACTCTTCACGCGCCGAACACTGTGGGTACCTTGTACAACGCACCGCTGACGCACTCGAAACCAAATGATGGTGGCAGCATGACTAAAAGGGCGTCACCACCGTCTGCACGTATTACGTCTTCCACTCCTGTGAGTTTGAAGCGCTCGACGGAGGTGGCACAACCCCCAGCGGTGCGAAGTTCCAATTCACAACCTTCTGATCCTCAAGACATTATTGTGATCGAGGATGATTCTGCAACTATGCAGCCTCAATCACTACAGGACGTATATCCTTCTGTGAAGAAAGAAAACCCAAACGCTGGCCCCGAAATTATTGTGATCGATGGTTCGTCGTCTTCAGAGCCGGACAGCAGCTCCTCTAGCGAAAGCGAAAGCGATAGTGATGTCAGCATTGCCAGCAGCAACTGCAGTGCAGACAACGAAGAGCACTTTGGCAGTGATGATAACGATGACGACAGCGACGACAGCGACGACAGCGATGAAGAGAGCAAGGCTCTGTTATCGCGGCTTTTTCATGTTGCACATCGCCATTTTGCTCGGCGGCGGCAATCCAGCGATGCGAGGACTGCTATCACATCCTCAATGCCAGCACCTGTGGAAAAGGTTATACCAGTCCCATACATCGACGACGAGGAGACCGAGACGGAGTGATTATAGCATGCAACCCTCACGCACAATTATTGACCGAACATCTTTCTTCGTTGGGTTAATGGCGGTGGTTGCGGTGCAGATGGGAGTGTCGTTGCACGCTATTGGCCTTGTCGTTCAGCGTCTGAAGAACATAAGGGAGAAGATTGATGCCAATAGCACTACAATACCACCGAGAAAGGATGAAAACGTGATGACAGAGTTCTATCTCACCCAAGATGCCTCAAATCGACGAAGAAGACCTAGCGCTTCATCTGTAGGAGAGCTTTCTCCGATTTTTAAGCTATCGTCAGTCATTCAACCATTGCGAGGGGATACCGCTGTGAAAAGCATTCTCCCCCGCGGTCAACAAATTCAACTTTTATCGATTGCCCCGCTGGCACTTCAACCGAAGATGTTTTTCTACTTGCAGCATTTCCAAGCGAAGGTCTTCCTGACTGGAATCCTGAGAGCGAACAACAAATGTGAATAATCTACGTCTCGAGCGGCAGTACGTGCGTGTACATTGCCGAATTTGTCATCTGGATAAACTATGGCCACGTTGGCAATCCAAAAGGATATAAGTGCTCCGGTGAAAAAATTGGATTCCATCGGAAGCTGGACGCTACTTAACTACTGTAGTGATCGCGAGGCTAGGCAATGGCGTGGCACCGAACCAAGAAGACACGTAGGTTACTAACTGCTTTGGTGTACTATGCAGTACCGAAAGAGCGGAGAGCAGTTCACATTTCATGACAATGACGACTAACAAAGGTGTACGAGAAGTTATTTTTTTTTATGTTAAGCATGAAGCTAACATCTTCATTCCACTCGGTGGAACAGCGTCAGCTTGCCATAATCGGCCAGGAAATGTAAAGCTCTCGAATGCGTTTCGGGCTCCGCTGGTATACAATTCGCGCATGGGTATGCCGCAAATTTACATGTACGAAAGGGGCTCGTACACGTGGGTCTTCTTCGCGGCATCGTTGGCGCCCGTTAGGTCAAGCTCAACGTTCACGCAGAACAGCGGGCTGTTGCTGTCGTCGTCACTGGTCAACATGATTTCGTAATTACCAGCAGGCGCAATGATCGGCAGGTTCACGTCCACCTTCAGGTCCGTGAACTTGCCCTTCTTCATGGGGCAGGCGAAACCGTGCACGTCGATGTGGCCCAGGCCAAGCGGAAGAGGGATGTGCGTGTCGCCGCACAGCTTGCCAGTGTGTCCGAACACCTGCGTACCAGCCAATTTGACTCCCAACTTGAAGTTCGCCGACTTGAATTCCTGCTTCGAGTTGCCGTTGCCAAAGAATGAAACCGGCTGGCCACGCTGAGGAGCTGTCGGAGTCACTTCCAGGTGTGCGAAATCAATGATCGCGCTGCTAACATCGCCGCACTGCGTGATCTTGGCCGACGAGAACAAGTCAGCTAGGTTCACGGGGAGGAAGTCACGCGCTTCTTCAGCCGGGAACGAGTCCACAGGTTCATCAGCAGGGACGGATCGCGGCTCCACCACAACCTCCTCAGTCTTCTCACCCTTCGAAATCAGTGTCGCGAACGGGTAGCTGGGCACCGAGGCAATGCCGCACTGCCCGGCAGGTCCGTTCTCCTCACGTGCAAGACGGATGTATCCCTGCTCTCCCCACGAGGGTCCCCATGAGTTCTTGACCTTCCAGAACTTCTGCCCGTTGTCGGAACCGTATCCCACAGCCAGCACTCCGTGGTCCAATCTCGTGCCGCATGTCAAGTTGAAGACCCCCATCTTGTAGAACTGGAACGCCTTCTGATCGGCTTCAATAGCCACAGACACGGGCTGCTGAGCCACTGCCACCTGCAGTGCGTGTTCATCCTGCGGGTTGACGTCCTGGAAACCCATCACCTTGACGACGTTCTCGCACTTGCGACACACCTGGGCCTTGGCCTTGTACTCGTAGTCCTCCTCGCTGCAGAGTCCTCCGTGGTCCTCAATCCACGCGAACGCGTGGTCCATGAGTCCTCCGTTGCAGCCCATGTCTCCGTTGTGGTCACAGTCCACGAGCTCCTGCTCCGACAAGCTCAGCAGCTTGCCACTGGACACGAACGTGGCTCCCTCGACGGCTCCCGTGGTCGAGAAGGCCCAGCACGAGCCGCACATGCCCTGGTTCTTGATGGGTGTGACGCCGCCCTTGTCCTGCCAGTCCACGGCCTCGGCGACCTCCACGTCGCTCCACAGGCCGTCGACGCGCGACGCCAGCCGCTGCTCCAGATACCCCTCGGGCAGCACGAGGCCCGTCATCTTGAACTTGAACTCGTCGAACGACATGTGTGAGAACTCGTTGTGGCCCAGCGTCACGCCCGTCCACGCGTTCTCGGCATTGTGCTCCAGGATGTACATGTCGTTGGCGATGTAATTCTCCAGACGCCGCGCGAATTCGAGCGCGTCCGAGAATGACACGGCGTGGGTCTTCATCCAGGCCGAGAACTCGTGCTCGTACTCGAGTGGAGACTTGAGCGCGTCAGCCAGCGCTAGGCCGCTGGCCAGCAGGAGTGAAGCTCCGACGACGCGCATGACAGGAGGAGTGATGGTCTGTCTTGGTCTTGAGGCGGAAGGAATTGTGAGAGATGAACGGGTGCCGGTTGAAGCGGTTTCTCACTTGGAAATTGTATGAAAGATCGGGGAGCCAAAGAAGAAGAGAATCAGCGACCTTCATTCCCGATTTGGAGGTGGCCGTTGGCCAATCAGAAGGCGGGATCACACGGAAGCTGTTTTGACCAGTCGTAGACGGAAGAGGAAGCAGATTTGGACCAATCCGAGAGATGTTCAGTGGACGCATGAAAGAGAAGCTCACCTGTGCAAGCAAAGTTCAAGGCTCGACGGCACAACCAAGACTGGCGTGCGGGCGGCGAAAGCGCTCTTCTTAGCGAGAAAGATTCTGCTAGCTATTTACATGGAGGCGTTGCCGACTTGGCGAGTAACGGTGCACCTGCGTCTGCGAAGTTGAAGCTGCTGACACTTCGACTCCGCAGCTTCAATCGATCGTCTTGCTGCTTATGCGACGCTTTGATTAGAGCCACTTGCCTTACAGATTTGGACACGCCGGATTACAATACGTCTTGCTGTCGGTTCACGAACGCATTGTTGGGGATCGTAGTCAAGACCAGACCAGATAAAAGCCGACGAAGGCAGCACTCAATCATCGAATTTCGATGCACGCCATTGCACGGGTCTCACGTTTCAAGATGGTACGTGTACTTCGTATGTTGCAACACTGCGCGCTGCATGCCGAGGTCACTTTGTAGCATGCTTCGCAGCACAAAGGAACCAATCGACTTGCACACCCGATCACGATAGCTTGCTTGGCTTGCCAGGTTGAAGATGAGAGTGCGCGCGTTCGCGACCCATCCTAAATAGCATACACCGTGGGCTGGCATTGGTATGGGCATGCTGAGAGCTTGACCCTGTGCAGCATACTCGGACAGCAACGACTGCGTAAGACCCCCCCCCCACGCGCCCCACACACACACTTACTTTTGCGCACCTCACAAATAGTGTCCACGTTTCAGCATGCCTGGCAGGCGGGTAAGGATGTTGGTAGTGTAGGCCACACATGCAGGTGCCTCCAATCCGATCGTAATACTCGCCCTCCCTCCAACCTTGGTGAACAGTGGACAGCCTACTGCTCGATCCAGCGTCTACAGTGGCTCCTTGAAGGCAAAGATCTTGCATGACGCTTATATACTCTGTTTGAGAAGCTAATTCATGCCCGATCGATTTGGTCGGAGTCTTGGTAGCGAAGCTGCAAACTGTTATGAACTGCGCAGCAGGCAAGAAAGAATACGAGCAGCATTGCCCTCCTGCACTGCACCCAGAAACAGGTCGTTGAAGTGATACCCCCCCAAACGGTATCCATGTGGTCAGGACAACTTACTCTGGCTGAGAAGAGTGCCAACATCCATCGGGACTCCCAATTCGGGAGCATCGTCTTGACAGCGAGGACCAGGGACAAACGCGTTCAAATCGGTTCGGCTGCCTTCTTTTTGACGCACGCGCTCAACGGATGCACGTAGCTATTGATCGCGGGCGAGGCGGAAGCAATCAGCACGGCGGGGCTGGAGACCAGGGCCAAGCTCTTGCTGCTGTGCTGAACACGCAATCGACGGAGTGACCACCTCATTCACCAGCCATTCCAGAGGTGTCTTCTTCGGCGATATATCGCTTCAACCGTGCGCCCCGTCTCTACACTGGAGAGCACAGTCGGCCGTGGTATTATCCACTGCAACCCACTGAATAAAGTCTTCTTCGTCGTGCATAGAACGGCTTCAACACTTGTCATTTGTAAGTTAGCTTCAGCATCCCACTTCCACACACACTATTAGGACTCGATTAAATGAAAATACTGGGCTGCATCCGACTTCAACGACTAGGTAGCAATTTCACCCAATCGACGCAATTCCGAGCCCAGTCATTGGCTGAAAATACCCAGACGCCTCTTCCGAGCAAAAAGCGCAGTTCCGGATTATCAGGCCGTCTGCCCCTACACAGTCACCGTCGACTCATGGACGCCGCCGTCTCCGCCAAGCGCCTGCCACGGCCGCTGCAGCTCGCAATCGCCAACGCGGCTCGCCGTCGCCAGCCTTCGTTGGCGCTGAGCATCTGCTGTCCCCGCGTCACGCACGACGATCTGCTCTGCTCCATCTGCTTCGACATCCTGTGCTTCCCAGTCACGCTGCCCTGCGGGTGAGTGAGTGTGGTGTTGTGCTGTGCAATCTGTGCCTGGACTTTGGTGACTGAGGATACATATACTCGTTCATTCATTCTGTGGCTCTAGACACAACTTTGACCGAGGCTGCATCTTGACGGCGTGGGCGCATGACGCCGCGTTGCCGTCGCCGCGTCGAGCACCAGCAGCAGCAACAGCTCAGCAGAGAGGCCACTTGTGTCCGTTGTGTCGGCAGCAGACTGGTGTCCACATGGTGGAGGAATTGCAGGTCAATCTGCTACTCAAGGAGCTGATTGCGTCGCTGTATCCTGCTGAGACGCAGGGCGCTGCGACCCCAGCCAAGCAGCAGTGTCCGCACTTGACGTTGCTGCCGGCGTCGTCCCCGCGCGCGAACGGAGCAGCGCTCACCACCCACACAGCAGCTTCGGCGTTCAGACGACGACCAAGTCTGCGCACGTTCTCGTCCTTCGTCTACGTTTGTGCGGCGTCTGTAACGGACCCGCCGGGGTTCGTCCTGGCGGTGCTGCTGCTCTTGGTGCTGCTGGCCACAGCTTGCAGTCCGCAGCCCGCGACGGCGCCACCGGCAGCGTCAGCGATGGTCATGTTCGACACGATGGATCGCGTGTGTAACGGACTGTCACTCATGATCCACCGGATCTCGATGCACATGGACCAACTTGACCAGGTCTCGCCGTGGATCCGCCTCATCTCGTACCTCCTCTAGTTGCTCACATGTTTTTATTCCAAGCCACGGCGACCAAGTAAGTTCCAGCTCTCTCAAGCCTGCTTGAGTTGCGAGGCATGCATATATTTATGTCAAAGTAAGCCGCCCCTACCAGCAAAATGCGAGTCAGCCCAGCACACCAATGTGAACGGAGCGACTCGACTGAATAAGGAGAAAAACAAGGTTCTTCTTCTACGAGAGGCAGGTGTGTATTTCTTGTCTGTATATTCGAGGATCAAATAGGTTAGTAGCGAAGGCTGCAGAAGCAGGCTACCCCTGCCTTGATCCAGTACTCTTGGTCAGCGAAGAGCACCTGCGCGTTGGTCTCCGATACCAGCGAGTTGCGGAAAATGTTGGGCTTGTTAGCTGGGATCTCGAGCCACATGACGAAGTTGGTGGAGTGGCCGGTTGTCGACAGCGTACCAGTCCGCGTAAGTATCTTGTAGACCGGACAACGGTAGATGCCTCGTTGCGGTGCCTCGCGATGCGGCTGCGGCAACAGATGAATGACAGGCATTTTAGCAAACAACTCTCGTGGCAACGGATCGTCGAGCGCCTTGATCTCCGGGTTCCAGCGAGCGCCCTCCAAGAACAAACCGTAAGTATAGCAGCCATCCACAGGACGTGTCACAAGCTGCTCGACATTCTCGGGCATCACGATGAACTGGAAGGACAACGAGTCGATCGGGAGCTTGTATCGACGTGCGTGGTTCTGGATCGTGCCAGTCATGAAACCTTGTGGGAAGAAGAACCCCGATATCCAAAACACGGCTGGAATGCCGTGCGCGATCCAATTCGAGATAAACACAAGTCGTTCTAGTAGATCCTTCACCCAGGCACCCAGTGGCTTGAGTGACGGATAAGCTTTGGCTTCCCATACGGCAGGCACCTTCTGGTCGTACAGTGATGCACCCATGGCTTCAAGCTCAGCAGACATCACCACAAGACCCTTGAGACCTTGTTGTACGAGATGCAGAGTACTTCTCATCACAGCCAGCAGCTTATTGAAGCGCTCCACCTCCTGCGCTAGTACTGTGTTCATGGACTCGTCGTAGGATACGGGATATGCGGCTTGAACATGCTCCAGATCATATTGCGCTGGTAGTTGTGATGCGATAGCCTGAGCAGCATCGGCGATGATCTCTTCGCGACTTTTGCCACCGCCGGAACTTACTCGAGGCTGCAACGACAGCAACAAGTCGAAAGCCTCGTACGTCTCAGCTTGAGCACTTGTAATGTTGGCATTTTCGTGCATGCCAAAGACTTCGGGTTCCGGGTTGATGGGCAGCGAGTTGATAAAGTTCACATAGCCGTCGTAGGCGTTCCGTGGGTCACAATCAAGCGAGTAGTAGATGCCGCTTTTTGAAAACGTGTAGCCCTTCTGTAAGATAGCCTCTTTAAAGAACGTCATGAGGATGACATCCGAAGTCCGCATGTCCTTGTCGTCAGTGATTCGTCCTCCATAGTTGATAGTGGAGGTCATCACTTGCAACACGTCAAAAGGCACGTGGTCGTACGTGTCCAAGAACATTTCAAGCTGCGCCACACTGATGTCCAAGTCCGTCTCGTTAAACTGGTACGGGATGTTCCACCCGAGAGCTCCAAAGCGTTTGCGCTCGCACACAATCGCGTGGTAGAAGCACAGTCCAAAGAGCAGCTTCCGGAAAACTTCGGGCTTGCGGGTTGCCCCGAGCCGCGTGTCATCCAGCTTGTAATACGTGTTTTTGAGATTGGCACGCAGTCCCTTTGGCGCTTCTTTAGTCATCTTGACACCATCCTGCAGTACTGACGCAGGGAACACCGGAGTCGGCATGCTTGTGAGCCACAGACGGAAATTGTCGTGCAGTTTCGTTGGGTCGAGCTCCTCGCAGATTCGTTCCAGCTCGGGCATCCAGCTCAGCGCCAAGTGACAATTTTGCAGCAACACCCACTCGCCCTTAGTCGTGGCGCCCTCAATGAGTCGCGCGGCTAGCGTGCCTTGGCCTTGACCCAGCGCAATCGACTTGAGCTTGCTCTCCATGCCCGTGCTTACAGCAAATCCGTGTAGGTCCTTAGCAGGATCGGAGCCCTGAGAGAGCACGAAAATCAATGGCGTGGTCGGACTTGCGTCCTCGAACGTGTTCGCGAGGTCGAACGGTGGTGGCTCAATGAACTCCTTGCCCAGCTTGGCGCATACCAGGTTTTGAATACCGGGCATCATCTTGTCCGGGCGCAGGACACGCAGTATACACAGTCTTTGGAATTCATCCAGCTTGGACAGTAACTCGCCAGGTAGTGGCTGGCTTTCAGGGTCTGTCGAGTCAAAGATGGCGCGGAATGCTACTACGTGGCTCGCAAACTCAAGCTCGAGGCCCTTGAACGAAGGGAAGCTCGCAAGCGCACATATCTGCTGCCACGCATAGGCTTCAAGCCATCGAGCAGCCGGGTTTTCTGCCTCGACAGGAGGGTTCGAACCAATTCCTGAGAGCAGGAAGCGCCATTCACCGGCATCTACTTCGTTGTTACCTTGCATGATCTTAATAGTCAGCAAGAACGAGAAGAGCAGCTTGTGCTTCTCGAACAGCGAGCGGCAGACATTCTTATAGACGGAGTACGTGAAATAGTCGTTCAGGTTCGTAAGCCGAGTCTCCAGCTGGGCGGAAGGCTTCGCAGCTTGGATGCCACGGATGAAAATACCGGTGAACCACGTCAACGAGTATTGATACATCGGATCCACAAGTGCCAGGTCAGCGATGCAGAAGAACAACAAAGCCGCTCGGAAAGCCACTGGGCGGTAGCCTTCACTGCATGCGTCAATCTCCCGCTCCGTTTCCTCTGCTTCACGCATTTTCGCCATCACAACGGCGGAAGTTTCTTTCGCGGATGCCAGCGTCTCAATCAGGTTCGTATCATCCAAAATATTGCCCTCGGAGTGTGACAAGAGGTACAGAATTTGGTTTTCGATGTCGTATAGCTGACGTCTACCCTCAGCATTTGACAACACCAGCTCGTTCTTCTTGGCCGCGAGCTCTGGAAGCTCTTTAAGCACCACCACACCCAATAGCTGCTCCTCGAGGCCCTTCATGGTGATGGTAAAATTCAGTAGACTCACCTTCACACAGACTTCAGGTGCGTAATGTGGGTTGGCTAGCTTCGTAGTGAGGAAGAAGCGGAAGCTGTCGTTGTACGGGATGACATTTTCACCGAGTCGGATCATGTCCTGTCCTCCTTGCTTGAACTTCTGCTGCAGCAACACCGGCTCCAGAGCTGCGTCAAGCTCCTCGCCGACATTTTCGAGCAATACCCATTTGCCGAAACGCAGACCGTTTTCTAAAACACGAAGGAACCCGCGGTCCGACTGCTTTACCACATCCATGCCGTTGTCGCACAGTTTCTTGTCGCGTCCAAGGTTCTTGATAAAGCGGTTAGCTTGCCCCTGCGGGTCAATCAGCAACGGCCACCGTCGTGCACGACCCATGATGATACCGTTCTGCGTGGACACGGTATCGGTAGGCAGTCCAGCGATCTGCCAGGCGCGAAGTTTTACAGGATCCTGCAGCGTTCGAATCAAATCACATCCAGGAGAGTGAGGCACGTCATGCTTGACAAGTGCTTCGTGCCATGAGGCCACGAGTTGTTCACGGAATTCCGCTGTAAAAGCACCCAGATAACTGATCGTACCTGCAGATACAAGCACGTCGCCGGTGAGATTGGCGTAGTCGAGTGTGAGCTGTGCAACAGTTTCCTTCCAACGAGCTTCCTCGCCACCTAGTCCGCCAATAAGTCGTTCCGCGTTCTGGAGTTGAACTTGGCATTGCACCACTTTCTGTCCGAGTTCCTCCTTCTTTGCTACTGCACCGTTGTAGGACTGCTCTAGCTCCGCAAGACGGTCACTAACCTGCTGCAAGTTGGCTTGAGCACTCCTTAGAACTGCTAGCGTCTCGTCCAGCTCGTTTTGCGCCTGCGCGAGAGCTTGCTTTTTAGGCTCGACAGCCTTAGCCACGAAATGGTACGTGTACATGGCACGCGCCCACATACAGATAGCGGTACAGGCCTTTGAAGACTTCTCAATAGCATCCGGAGTAAAGTTCGGATCTTCCATGCTGGGGGCAACCTTAGTGATGATCGCATCCGGAATGTTATCCTTGTCGAAACACAGCAGGTTCTCCAAGAACTTGTTCGCATTCGAGAGCACCACCTTCTGCGCTACTTCCCAATAGTCATTGATCTTTTTGCCCGGACGGTCTGGGTCCGGCTTGCTCACAGGTTTCTGACCAAATAGAATGCACACAACTTCCATCGTTAACTTCACACCAGCGGGAGGTGTTTTGAGCGCTTTGACCTCATCGATATCAGCCTTCTTCAAGCGATTCAAACACTCGAGAGCTGACTCCAGAGCTGGAAGAGCAGCATCCAGGTCACGCTGGGCCGAATCTGCGATTTCCTTCGTGGCTCTGGCTTTGATACTTGCTGCCGCTTCCTCTTTCTCAACCGTAGCCTTTGTCACGTCTGCTTCAGCGCTGTCTTTCGCGATCTGGACCATCATTTGCTCCACCTCCAATTGTGTAGCAGCCAGAACAGGCTGAAGCTCCACAAGCTCCGTCTGCATGGTTGCAACAATTGACTTGGTTTCGGACAGTTTGTCCACACCGTTTTGTAAGCGGCTACGCATCATGTTCACCTCCTCACGCTTTGCAACGAGCACGGACTTGAATGCTGACAACAACTCCAAGTAACTTGTCGGAGTCACATAGAAATACCTTCGCAGAGTATTGTAGAACTGTTTGGAGGCCTCTTCCACGCTTTGGTGAACAACCTTGAACGCTTCCACGAGTGCTGGGAGCTTGTCACCGAGTGTTAAGTTGCCATCACTCAGAATTGCGGAGGCCACAGAGTTCAAGGCCTCTGCAGGCCATTCACTAAACCAGTCAATGGTCGAACAATTTACCAGTGACGGGAACATTCGCAACCGGTCGCGGAAGAGTCCACCAAGCGGGCTCATGCAGATCACCAGGTGGATGTTGCGACGAACACGGTTAATGTACTGCTGGAATATGTTGGTCTTTGTCGGAGGAAGCTGTCTCTTTTGGCAATCGACTCGGCACGCGGTAACGATCTGGTCTAGGTCTTCAGGCCCGTACAGGTTGGGCACATTACCAGCATTCAAGACACCATTGAGATCTTCGAGCATGGTCTCGTTCACCACTTGCACGTCTGAGAAGAGAAAGACAACTGGTGTATCTTTGACACCCGCAAGCAGGAGACACTTCTTGACGTCATCTCGCCACTCTGTGAGGCCGTACCCCTTGACAATTTCGACTTGGAAACACTTGTACCCTGCCATAAAGGTCGCGAGCTTCGTAAGACTTTGACGCCCACTGCCACCGACACCGAGAAGCAACGCGTTGCCCATGGGTTGTCGAATGATACGAGAGATGCGCGAAACGTGTTCGACAGCGTCCATGAATAATACGAGCGACATGGGCGATTTGCTCTCCGCGTTGTAGTCAAGTAGGTATTCGTCCATAATGTTCAGTACTTTGTCCACATCGACGACTTCCTCGTAGATCTTTGGATCAGCACCCGGAACTAAGTAATCACCATAGATTAGATGCTCGTTGGTCACGACCTGATCATATTCTCGCTGATAAAACTCCTTGACAGATGAACGCATGAGTTCGCGAAACCAGTCGTGGTCCTGCGCGGAGATCATTCGGTCTTCGTACACTCGCTTGCACTCATGGACCCACAAACGAATGAGTGAATCAGCTTCCGTGATGCGACGACTGTCACCCATGAGTACGCCCTGGAAAACCTTTGCTAAATCTCGCAAATTGAACGTATAGTGCGACTTGGCCGGCGTGGGGAGCAATTCACGGCAAATCGTGTTGTAAACGCTGATAGACGCACGCACAACGTTATCCGTGAGTCGTGCGATATCTGCGGGGAAACCTGAGCCCAGAAAATTGCCAAGGATCGTACTAAAGATGATCGTTTTGCTGTCATCGCCGAGTTCAGCGTAGCCCACCACGTTGAAGTGGCGTACCAGACGTGGTGTGATCGGGTTGCGTCCACCGCCAGGAGGACCCATTGACGCCACAAACAGAATATCGATGATGTTACGGAAGACGAGCAGTTTGCGGTCGTACCAACCTCCTTGATCGAACCACTGGCGAACCAATTCCAATGGAGGTTGAGCGAAGTATTTCTCACGCTTGGGCATATTCAGATCATCCACGTAAATGATATACTTCTTGCCTGCTGGCGGGCCGTACACACCTTTCCGCCGCTTTTCCATCTTAGCGTCTAGCATGTCTTGTGTCTGGTTGGCTGACGTTTGTGCCGAGAAAGATATCGGGATCGGAATGTAAATATCAGCCGGCAAAGACTGCAGGTAACGTGTGATATTCACTGTTTTGCCTGTTCCTGTGCCGCCAACCATGAGCACGTGCTTACCTGCACTCAATAATTCTTCAAGCAGATAATTGTTGCGCACAGAATCGGCAGTAGGCACGACGATTTCGGCGAAGGACGAATTGGCAGGAACCTTGTATGGGCTGACAGTGCTCATCCAGGGCACCCATTTGTGACTGGAAAGTTGATAGCAGTAGTCGTAGACCAACCCGATGGGAGGCAGTGGAGGTTTACAGTTGTTAGCCACCAATTCGCTGCGCAAGAAACTATCGAACCGAATCCGACCAGCATCATTCGTAGAGGCCCCTACAGACCAGATCAGCGCAAAGATGAACAGCGGCTCGATGTCGTCCTTAAACTGCGCGTTGGGTGTTTTAGATGCCGGTTGAGATTCACCGGAGCTGTCAGCAGGCTTCTCCCGGAAAGGGTCCAGTGTGCAATCCAGGATATTCATGAGACTCTGCGCTAAATTGTTGTCCATTGTCGGCACGAGCTCACCCATGAAAGAGCGGATGAACGTGACTGAAGTATACAAATACACATCAAACATCCGCATGAATATGTCCCCGAACGGCGCCACTGACTTTGGCAGATGTTCAACCCACGAGTCGACCAGAGGCCCAAGACCAAGCGTGCTGGGCTCCATGTAAACCATACCCGTCCGACTAACAGTGGCCGGCGAAGCCACGGAAAGGTCCTCGACTTCAAACATCATTGTCATCTGCTTCGACATCTGCAGCATCTCACCACTATTGAGACACAGCTTCTTGTTGTCGTCAAGTACTGTGTTCATGTTCTCAATCCAGATGGCATCCACTGGCCCGTCGAAGATGACCCACTTGCGATCTGGCTTCGTGTCACTTGCAGCTGCACGGTACAACGTCGATAAAATTCCATCCTGCCACTCGTGCGTGTTGGCATCAAATTCGCCATAAAGCTGACCCATCGTGATCGATTTAGGGTTGAGCTGGTATTTGATCACTTTCTCGAACGCAAATCCGGACTCGCCTCGTCGCTTGAGTTCCGTGAGTGCGACAGCAAGAACGGCGATGTTGCACGATTTACCACCTCCAGTAGCTCCGACAACCATGAGACCGTGTCGCACGACGATCGTTTCGTAAAGTTGAATGCACTTCGTGAGGAAGTACGGCACGGGCTGCAAATTCAAGCGATGGGTCTGCAGTTTGATGACACTAATAAGTGCACCAAGATCCAAGTTCGGGCGGCATTTTCCAGGGAACAAGTCGCTGATAATACCGTTAAACAGCGGGATATCGTGTGCCAAGAACTTGGGTAGGTTGACGTCCTGCAGTGCACGTAGAAGTAAAACATCTTCATCCATATCGGGATCGTCACGCTTGAGATTACCTGCTGCCGTGATCACAGTTTTTACGGCGCGCATGCCATAGTCGTAGTGGAACTGCGACGAAAGCTGCTCTGAGCAGAGCTTGAATGTCGTCACCATTTTCGCCCCCAGCGCTCGAGCATCCGAGAAACCATAGGCGAAGAACATAATTTCACCAATAAGTGCGTAATCCGGGACCATCATAGCAACCGGTCGGAAAAGCGCTGCAAGCGAGTCAGGCAGCTCACTACGTCCAGCATAGCCAGGGTTCATTGTGATAAACACGCCGAACTGGTCGCTAAGCTTGATATCGGAACCTTCAAAGACGATTCGCGTGTCGCCGCGACGAATGCCGAGCTGCAAGGTGACCACTTGCTGTCCGACGACAGACAGCACCTCGATATCAATACGGTTGAACTCATCGAAACACGCCCAAGCTCCACAGGATGCCAGCCCCTTGAAAAATTTGCCCATAGCGATGTAATCTAAACCATCGGAGCAGTTGAAGACAACACACTGTTTGGCCAGCGCTTTGGCTAAATCTTTAGTCGTTTCGGTCTTCCCTGTACCAGCAGGACCAGCTGGAGCACCTCCGAGGATCATTTGAAGTGCTCCCATCAGTGTCAAGTAACACTTATCTGTCAGCGGTGTGATAACAAGCCGAAACGAGTTTCCCAAATACTCGTAGCCATAGGGACGCCGAGAAGTCACAGCTTGCACCCACAAATTCTTGTCAGCCCAATAGTACTTTAACTGAGAGCTCCACAGGAAGTCTCCTTTTGACTCGACATTTTGTGCCACAAGCTTGCGCGTCACATCTCGAGCGTGCACATCAATAACAGTCAGGGCACCGCATGTGATACGAGCCATATTGTCGAGATTACCGCGCACGAGTGTGACCATGTCAGCTAGTTGTCCTAGCTGGCGAGTCATCATTTTTTGTACACCTTCACGTCCGTCGGCATCCATGGCCTTCTCCATCTCACGCGTCCAGTGCATTTGGCTACCGTTAAGCACGCACATTCCTGGCCACTTTTGAATCCAAAGTGAGCGATCAATTTGTGTGTAGTCCGCGATAGCGCGTTCCATGATGTCGCGGATCGACAGCTTCATCATGTCTTCGACCTCCATCATCCAGTGCTCCACGTTCTTACCCTTGGGGTCCACCATGGTCGAGAACGGCACCTTTTCGCCTTCAGCTGATATCATCGCACTAATATTCAGGTCATCTTCAAACGTGACTTGGACAATACCTTCGAAGCATTTCTTCAGATGCGGCTGCACGAGTTTGACATCCTTCGACTCCGACAGGATAGACAGCAGCTCATCGTTGGAGAGGAAGTAAAATCGCGCAAATGCCGAACGCTTGACTTCGAGATAGTCACTCAGGCCTTTCTGGACAAGCTCCAGGAAGTGGTTAGATTCTCGGAACCTCTCCAACAACTTGGTGCTCCGACAGAACTCGACACACTTTGGCTTTGCTTTCGCGGAGGCCAGAGTCTGACGCCAGTTCTTGTCCACGGAAGCGAAGCGTTTACCTTCAGCGGGAAGCTGCTTGTTGATGTCAGGGGACTCGAATATGGGCTGCAAGTACAGCCAGTTGCGCTGCACTGCCAGCCACTCTTCCAGCACCTCCGAGATAAGTTGAAGTGTTGCGTTCCACTCAATAATCTCTTCCTCGAAAGGCCCCTTAAACGAGGAGAACATCATGGCTTGTGTCATAGTTACATGCTCATCCAAGATGGCCTGGATCTCATCCACACCCTTGATCACGTATGTGCCAGTCTCGCGGTAACCAATAATCTGCAGGTCGACGTTTTCCCAAGCCCCCTTCATCGTTCGCAACGCTTGCTCGACCTGGTATTCCTTACCGGCAGCCTCAGCAACTTTTACGATATCGTCGATGCGATCGAGTAAGTTGAGCTGGAAAATATTTGTTAGCGTGAAACTCTCGTCAATCTCCAGCGCAAAACCTAGACTTTTGCTAAGCTCGTCCCAGTGACGCAGGCGCATACCAGGGTTCCGCAGGGACACAATAAGCGGCACGTACGGCTTGAAAACTGAGATCTGTTCCTTCACAGTCTCTGCGATCTTCGAGCACGCCTCCTTGCCGCTGTTGCTAAAGAATTTGTACGCTTTTTGAATCCCCGTGCTGTAGGTATCCACTAGTTTCTCCACCTGCTCAGCGTCGATATCAGTGAAGCTTCCTTGGATCCATGTTTTCCGACTCTGGATCCAGTTATACGATGTTGACCAGAGTTGGTGGTACGGCTCAAATGTCTTCTTGGCGCTCGCCAGTGCGTCATAGGAAGTCACCTCGTGTCCAAAAAGCGTCTCTCGGCTGTTGAATAACACCGCGTCTTGCTGTGCTTGCTCTAGCTTCCGTTGAACGGACATCGCATGATGTGCCACATCGTCCACGAAGGCCAAGTTGTCGTAGCGAGAGAAGGTTTCGATCTCATCTTGCAAAGCTGCCAGCGTCTTCTCAAAGCGTTCCTGTTCAGACTCCATCTGCTTAGCGAACTTGCCCTTGCGCTCCTCAAGAGCATACTTGAACCTTGCGCTCTGTGCTAGCACCTTGCTGGGCCATCCCTGCACCTGCCAGGTAATACGCAAGTGCTCGTCACTCACATAGTGGTGGAAATCGTCGATGAGCGAATTGTCGCGCATCATTTGCGATATTTCTTCCTGCAACGGAGCCAACACAGCAGGCAGTCCAGTGATATATTCTTGAAGTGCAGTCAGGCTCTCGATATCCTTCGGTGTAGACGTCAAATTCTGATTGATCTCATCAAACTTGCTCATGATGCGAGTTGCCACTTGGAAGCAGTAAGTTACCTGGGCTTCCAGCAACCGCGAAAAACTATCGCGGTGTTTCTTTGCCAATGTAAAGCGAATATTTGTGAGATCCACCTGAAAGAGCCCAAGGTTCACCGCGCGAGACGGAATGATTTCCATCAGTCTTTCCTCTTCACCTCGGTGATGAGCTAAGAGTCGACGCAGCTCGTTAAGCTCCACAGGAGGAAGAATAGGGGCTGCCTCGCCGTCCTCTACTTCCGCATTCCCTTCGGGCTGCACACGAATAATCGTCTTCAAATAGTCGTCGACGTCCAGGTTGAGCAGCGGGATGTATTGGTCAAACTGGCGATGGTAGTTCAGCAACGGCTGAGTAGCTCGCTCGACCATATTCCCAACACGCTCTTTTAGTGCAGCCACAGACTGCGTAGTGTCTTGCAGGCAGGCGATACTCTCTTGGTTGGGCCAAAAAATGCGGTCCATGACTAAACGCTCCACCAGCTCAAGCGACTTCAGACGCTCTAGTGCCACATCGAACTGACCAGCAAGTGCGCCTTTAAATTCGCTCGGGCTGGTCACGTACTCAAACCGGTACCCTTCTCGGGGCTTCACAGGCGCAATAGGACACTGCGCAGAGCGATCTTGAACATTAGCTAGGGACCATTCTCGAATCTCAGCTGCACGTTTGCCCACTTCGTCCTGATTCAGAATGTGCTTCTCTGGAGAGATGACAAGTTCTACCCGAAAGAGCGGTTGATGTGTCGACACGGAGTGGTGGGGAGCATCAATTTCGTGCTCCTGCTGGGGATCTGTCAGCTCGGTTGCAGGTGACGGGATCAAGCGTTCGCGAATATCGCTAGGACCCCGTACTTCCACGTCGTAGTCAGCCATCTCTTCGATAAACTGTACGTAGCCTTCAAAATTCTGCTGAATAAGTAGGCGCAGTGTGTCTCCAACCATGTAATTCACACGTTGTAAAAAGCGACGAAGTGGCATCTCCAAGTACTTTTGCCGATTGGGCTCCGCTGGGTTGTAGAGCGGGTGCTGTGCCTGGGAGAAGTGCTGCTGGATGCGCTTGGCTGCCAGGCGCGTCCAGCAATCCCGCATAAACCGTAGTGTCGTATGACTCATTTGCGCGTGCAATGAATGGAACTCAGCCAGCGTGATGCTCTTGGGCTGTGGTCGAGCACTGCCACCGAAGCTGATCTCTGTAGGCTGCTGCTCCAGCAAAAGCTTCTGTGTGCCCACGTCCACGCAGCTGCGACGTACATCTAACAGCGCGTTCACTGCAAACGACAAGTTCACGAACTTATCCGTTGCAATGTCCAGAAACCTACGATTGTAATCATACGGTGGAACTGGGATGACACCGCATTGAGGTGGAGGCGGTGGGGCTGGAACTTTGGGCAGCTTGAGGTCTGAGAACTCGCCTTGTATATCATCCACATTGGTTTCGAAGATCAGTTTGTTCATTGTGTACATGTAGTCCGCATTCACTTCCTCCAGCAGTGCCGATGTGCCGTTGTCAATAGGCACTGATGACGATGACAGCGTCAGCTGAAGAATGTTGCTGATGGTCAGTGAGTCCAATAGGGTATCCGAGCTGATAGGCATACTCTCCACATACAGCGATTGCCGTAACGCTGCCTCTGCTTGCTCTCGGCGCTGCACTGCACGCTGAATACGCTGTACGAATGCCTCGCAATCGTCCTTCTCGAGACACAGAAGCCCGCGATGAATGACTGGTGAACCAATACGTTTTCCAGCAGACCACGAGACAATGAAGCGGCCCAGCGAGGCATCAAAGGCTGTCACCACGCCGCTGGACCAGCTTCCCGTGATACCCGTGGTATCGTCCAGCGGTAGCCCCACTGCCTTCATTGGCAACTGCTTAGCGAGCTCTGGGCTCTGACCGATCGCATCAGAGTCTTCTTCCACGTCTAGAAAACACCACAACGGCAGAAACGTGCCCGCAATGCATGCGTACGGATCAACATTATTCGGTGCTCCAGCATACGAAGAGGCAATAGCTGGATGTCCTAGTCCGTCACGTGGGACTTGAGACTCTAGCCATTCCGCTAGTGCCGCCCCTCCCAGGGTTCCCGAGACCGCCTTCTTGGGTTGGTCAGCTAGCTTGGATGTCCTCTTGCTGACCCTGGGCGGTTGCTTGCCAGCCTTGTTAGCTGTAGCTCCATTTTGAATCGGATAGTTCAAAGGCTGAACATGAGGCGGCAGGTCTTTTGTGGAGGGAGCTTTTCCAGCAGTTCCAAGTAGGGATCCAAACGCTGACTGCGTTGAGCTTGTATCATCTTGGTCGTACTTGTCCAGCGCTTTGAGTACTAAGCTGAGAGACGCTGCATTTGCTAACTGCAGTGGAAAAGAGACGTCAATTCGTCACGCAAAGCAACAACACCTTTCACTAGACTTTAAATTGCAGCACCTCCTTACCTTCTTTGAATTGCGTTTGCTCATCCGGTCGGACTTGTGAGCTGCACAGTCGGTTCTGTCTTGGAGAGTTGACACCTTCTGGTAGTAGCAAGCCTCCACAGCCAAGTTACTGCGTGCGTCGCTTCAAATTGCCTTGTCGTTTCGCGACTTTTCACGGCAGACCTGGCAGAAACACATTGACCACCAACGCCACCAACCCCACACCTACAGATCGAAAATGGTTACCATTCGAATTCAAATGCCGACGAGGACAAAGCATCACCGAACGCTGGATTACGCTGCTGCTTCCTTCTTGGGGGCATCGAGTGTTGATCCTTCTGGTTTGTCTTGCGCTGACTTCGTCACTTCATCCAGCAATCGCCTCAGCTGTTGCTCCAGCGCCTTCTGTCGGAATTGCTCCGAATACTGAATTGCTTGCTCGATGTACGTCTTCACTGCTGTTGGGCCTCCCTTCATCGAGCGTAGGCCACTTACAACAAACTCTTTTTCCTGCACAGCAAAAAAATCAAGCAAAAGGTTGAGCAGACTGAGTGAACACAATTATCGGCTAATCGCAATGACTCATACCTGTTGTGTGGTCGAACGCGCCTTGATAAGACGGATGATAGTGCTCCAGGATTCCCAGTTCTCTGCCAAGACGCCATAGACCAGCCGGACAAAACTGCTGCTCTTCTCATCCTCCACGAAGTCGCCGTCGTGGAGCGGGATGCCCAGCATTTGTGCAGTCTCAGCCTTCACCGAGTAGTTTGACCCTACCGAGCTGTCGGTCATGACCGAGTCGCCACTGTCACTTCGACCCGGGGACGAAACTGTCGACGAGGTACTCGAAACAGGTGAGCTAGGCGAGGGTGATGGCGACCCCGGCGAGGATTTGAAGGACGGAGAGCCATGTATTCTGTGTGAGCGTTTCGAGTGCTTTTTGTCCCGCTTCAGCTGAGACGATCGCTTGCGCGTACGCTGGCGCTTTGGAGACTGGCCTCCCAACGCGGCTGCTTCATCTGCAGCTTCGTTCTGGTACACGTTGCTCGCCTTGGACGAGCTCTTCTTGTACGGATTACCAAGATTAAAAGATAATTGGCGTCGTCGCAGCCCAGTTGGAGTATCTTCGTCAGGTTCAGCTTCCGCGAGAGGGTTGCGAAGTGCCTCCTTCTTGACCAATCGTGATTCGTAGTCACTCATAACGTCAATTGGCTGGCGATGTTTTTCGTCCTCCTCCACGGCACGCCAACTAGGTGCCAGCTTCAATGGCACCGCCTCATCTTTCGATGCCGTCACACGCGAGAGGGCTACTTGGAACTGGTGCTTCGAGGACTTCTCAAAGAAAAGCGCCTTGCTCTTCTGGTGAGCAGCACGTAAATCCTGTAGCGACATGCTCGCAATAGCATCCAAAGTTGCGTCGGTCTGGTTCGTCCCAGTAGAGTCTCTGATTGCGACGGGCGACGCAGACGGAGAAGGATCGGGGCCACCGCTGCCTCGCGAACCCGACGCCGAGCTGGAATTTTCACCTCGACTGCCTCGAGAGAACAATTTGTTGTTGCTGTCGCTCTCCGCAATTGCTTGCTCTCGCAGTCGATTCAGAAAGTTCGAGATCTGGTAGCTCCGCCCCGAGTCCTGAACCTCAGGCACCATGTCGTGCAAGTTGTACTTGCGCAGCGCCTTCTTCAATGGAGCGTAGTAGTAGATAGGACAGCCACTGAGATACGACGAGAACGTTTCGCGCCACGAGGACGGCATGGCCTTCGCCTGAAACATCCATGTGCTCGACGCCGAATTGATGTTCTGCCCACTCGCCTGGTACACTCGCGCGACTTCCACCAGCAGCGAGAAGAGTTTGGGGAAGTTATAAGGCAGCAACACAAGCACAGCATGCGAGGAGGGGATGCCAGGCCCCGAGCTAGGCGCACGAAGCATGCCGATAGGGTCTCCCAGTCGTCCGTCTCCTTTGCTGCCTTGAACGTAAACCAGCCAGCGTTGTCCGCGGCTCGGCGTCGGACTGATCGACGTCTCCAGCACGTAGTTATCCGCCGGGAACTTGAGTGTATCCAGCAGCATATGACTCGTAGCAGCCTCGATCGCGTTCTCCACCGTGCGGGAATACACCAGCGTCGGGTGCGCTTCTCGCGTGGGCAACGCGGCCGTGTTTCTATCTAGCCAGAAGGCTTCTGCGACCGGCCAGCAGAACTCCTTCCCGCTTGGGATGGGTGCAATGATGTTCCTTGTAGTGGGGAACTCTGCTTCTCCGTCCATAGCTTCACACTTGAACTTCACCACAGCTCCGGCCTTGAGCTTGAGGATGATCTGGTCGATACTGTGCTCCACTGCAGGCTTGGACGTGGGCAGGTAGAGCATGCCGCCCGTAGCTTCACTGAGAGCCATCAAGTCCGCCGGCACTGAGGGTTGCTGTCCCTTGACGCCGCTCATGGCGGCAGAGAGCTTCAATGCCACTGTGAAGAGTCTCTGGTCCCAGCGGAACGGCTCGTACGTGAGCTCCGCACCCACGGCGTGGGACGGCGCGAGTGTCAGCGCGTCTTGGATGAGGCCGTCGGCGCCGGACAGCGTCGTGGCGTCTGTGAGCAGCACACAGACCGACACGTTGGTGTTCCACGGGGCGCGGCCCAGCGCGTAGCTGTCCCAGTTGAACTGCAGGCGGATCTGGTTCATGAGCTCGAAGGCCTGTCTGAGTGCGGCGCCCACGTCGCTCAGGTCGGTGGCGCGCAGGTTCTTGAGCTCTCGCAGGAAGGCCTCCTTGTTGGTGGACTGGTCCCAGCCCACGCGCACGCGGCCGCTGTACGGAGCAGCGTCGGAGGAGCTGGTGCTGTTGGTGTTGGTCTTACCGCTGCCTTTGGGGCGGCCGTCGCGGCCGCACGAGAGCAGCATGAAGTGGTGCTGATAGCGCCGACTCGGGTCCCGCACGCGCTTCACGAAGCGCTCCACGGCCGACTTGGCGTAGTCCAGCAGCGTCATGCCGGAGCTCGTGCTCTGGTTCATGGACGCGCTCGTGTCCAGCACGAACGTCACCAGCATCGTCGCTCTGCGCTGCTCGGTCGGAAAAAATGAAAATGAATACTTTCCCCTCGAGGTTTTGGGGAGAGTTGTATTAAGTACGAATGGAAGTAATTTAAGCGTACGTAATTTATTTATCTTGCCGAAGTGTCCTCCAGCGTCCTCCACTCGACCCATAACTATTACAGTAACTTATGAGCGGAACTTGCGCTTCTTTAGGGAGCGCTCGACGACTGCGGCGGCTGTGATGGTCTCGGCGTTGCGTCCCTTCCACTGGATGAAGTCCTTGTTGTCTCGAATGCCGGCCTCGAACAGCTTCTTCTCGTCCTGCGTGAGCTTCCTCGTGAACTCGGTCGTGTCCTCGTCCAGCGAGCTCATGGCGTTGTTGAGGATGTCGCGGTAGCGCTCACCGCCGTAGCAGAGCCGCAGGATCTCGTCGATCTCCTGCTGCTCGTCCTCCTTCATGCAGGGCATAAGCTGGCTCCCCACCTCCAGCACGTACGTGGAGAACTCGCGCAGATTCACGGACGACGGACCAGCCTTAAGCATGCGCCGGAAGCGCTTGGTCAGGTAGTGCGGCGGCTCGATCGTCACGTCGCCGCGTCTGGCCAGCGTCGTCACGAGCCACAGCGGCAGCTCCACGACGGCCCCGTTCGACAGGTCTGGGTCGCGGCAACTCGGGTCCAAGTACCCGCAGTCCAGCGCATCTGTCTCGAACGTGCAGTTGATGCGCTCGTCGCCCGCCAAGATGTCGTCGGTGTTCAGGTACCCGCCGCCGCTCATTTTAAATTTTGGCTACAAAATTAGATTCTGAGCACGATTATAATTCTGTAGAATGTTCAGAATCTCTATTGAGTCTGTTACTATATTTTGACCAATCCGAGTGTAATCCGAGCGTAGCCATATCCTGGATCTCGAAGGGTCGCAATAATGAACGATGACGAACGATGCGCACCACGTTGAAGAAAAGCTGCGAGAGCTGGTGCGCTCGTGGGGCGTGTCCACGTTCAGCGAGCGAATAGTGTTGCAGTGGCTCGAGAGGTTTCTGGGCAGCGATGGAGACTGCGACGCCTTCCGTCGCTTGCGCAAGTGGCTCGTGCTGCAGCTCAACCAACGCCGTCGCATTCCCGACGACTGCTCTGAGTGGCAGGTGGGCTGTCCACAAGTGATCCCGTTGCTGCGATCGACGCCCGTGTGGGACTGCAGCGAGTTCCCGTGGGTGAAGACGCTGGAGAGCAACTACGCCGTCATCAAGGAAGAACTCTTGGAGCTGAAGAGCAGCACCAAGTCGGGGTTCCAGCCGTACAGAGCGCCGTCCTGGGCCAGCGACATCAACGTAAGCTGCTGGTTGTGGAGCACAGTTTTGCAACTTTTTACCCAACAGCTTCGTGACTTTTTAGAGGTGTTTTTTACTGTGTAACGTTAGGCTAGGGACGGACTGGGGAGTGCTGGCCACGACGCTGGGGACTGGAACGTGCTCTACTTGTTCCTGCACAATGTGGACTTCCGAGCGAACCGAGAGCTGTGTCCGAAGACTGCTGCCATTATCGAAGCCATTGACGGACAATATGAGCATGCGTTTTTCTCTGCGTTGGCGCCACGTACACACATCAGGAAGCACCACGGGCCTACCAACAAAAAGCTTCGGTGTCATCTGCCGCTGGTGGTTCCAGAAGGCCAATGTCGACTTCGAGCAGGTGATGAGGTAGTCTATGCGCAAGAAGGCAAGTGCTTTGTCTTTGACGACTCCTTCGAGCACGAGGCGTGGAACGACGACAACACACGCAGTCGGATCGTGTTGATCATCGACGTGTGGCACCCCGATTTGAGTGCCCAGGAGAGGAAGTTCCTCGGCTTCCTGCGTAACGCGCAGTTGCGAATGGACAAGAGTATGTGCCAAGACTCTGGTGACAACTTCTATTCCATCATCAACAAGGCTGGAGAGACCCATGCCTCCGCCCACGATGCTGTGTGGAGCTAATTCTCGAAGTAGCTCGTCGTCGTACTTCAACTCTATCCACGCCTTCACATAAGAACGTAAGTACCTCGCTATTTTCTCATTCGATTGTCAGCGAGCGACAGAGTCACTCCGACTCCGTGTTTGAATCATCATCGTCAATTATGGCAAAGGACACCGCCTTGGCCTTGGGGTTCACCTTTACCGCCACTTTTACCGCCCCATTCACTCCTGTTTTCATTATCATCTTTGAAGGCGGCGGCTTGGTTTCGTCGTCATCGTCGCTAGAGCTCAGAGCAGCAATGATACTTCTTCGCTTTGCCCAACGACGTTGACTGTTTTGTACCATCCTCGTTGCCTCCATATCATCTTGCTCAGCATCGTCGTTTTCTTCCTCATCGTCTACCTCTTTGCTTTCTTCATCTGAAGAACTGTCAATCACGATGATATCATCCGGAGCGGGGCGTTTTGGCGTTGGGACGTGAGGAGAAGAGCACTGCAAGGGCCCTTCTCCAAATGAAACTGCGCGTTTTACTTGTGGCCGTGGACGCGTAGTAGTCTCGACTGTTGATAGCGGCGTAAAAGCTCCTGGTGTTGGTATTGGTGGTTGAGTAGATGTTGTCGAAAAGGTGGTCCCGCGAGAGCCTCGGTTAGGCATGACGTGGATTGCTTGTCGAATTACGTCCTTGTGTTCGTCCTTAACGAAAAAGCGCACTTGGCCGGGCTCCGCGACCATGTTTTCTCCCAGTAAGCGCAGGTTGTTCAGAACGTAGTTGAGTTTGCGCTGAAGAACAGTATTCTTGTTGCCTTTTGCAGCTTTCCGGGCGTCGCCCACGTTCGTTCGATGTCGCTTGCGCTTTTTGCTCGGTGCAGTGAACATTGTCCCTCCGCCAGTATTTGTCTTCTTCGGCGATTTCACTGGAGAATCGCCTTCGTGTACTTTAATTCGAGTAGGGGAAGCAAATACTTCTGAGATCTTCTCTTCCAGTTCGGCCTGATTGTCGTCTGTTTCACGAGGCCTCAACATTTGGCTCTCCACACTGCCTCGCATCCACAATTGCTCCACCACCACGGCTTGACTAGCACCCATTCGGTGAGCTCGACTAATAACTTGCTGCTCGAGCGATTTATCCCAGATTTCGTCCATCAAGAAGATGTGCGTAACAAAGGAGAGGTCTAAACCGTGAGAGCCAACCTCCGTTAGCAAAATAACATTCACGCCGGGGTCCTTGCGAAAGCGCATCAGTTGTTTCATTCGCTTTTCTGGGCTAAGTCCAGCAATGAAATCGGCTGTAGGCACACCCTGCTGAGCGAATGCAACCTTTGTGTGCCAAATATGCTCCTTGAACTGTGAAAAAATGATAGCCTTCAGATAGCGCGCTTGGCGTCGCGAAGAATGCCCGCTTGGGGCTACCTTGCCAAGTAGAAATTCCTCCTTCAGCTCTTTGATTCGGGTGGCGGCGTAAAATGCTTTGCTAGCGTCAATAAAATGAATATCACGAGTAAGATCCAGCGCGCGCCGGGGCTCTCGGGGGCCGCCATTTTGGCCATTTGCTTCCTGACCACGTCGATTTCTTCCATGCCCTCGGGGCTCACGCCCTTCTCTGTTTTGCCGTTGGTCTTGGTTTACAAGCTGCTGAATCTGATTGACACGCCCTCCATGGCGACCATTTTGGTTAAGGTTGGGATTGTTGGTCTCCAACGCAACATCTTCCACCATTTCAAACTCAAAGCCAGGCTGAAGCCTTTGAAAAGCTTCACGGTCGAACACTGCATTGCAGCGAAAGCAACTGGGGCCAACTCTTTGTAGCCGGTCTTCCACACAATCTGCACAGCACAAATGCCCGCACGGGATAATCATAAGCAATTGCAGTTTGCGCTTGCAGCATCCACACTCCGTGACTACCCCTTGAAGCTGCACTTTACGCAGGTATTCCAGCACTACCGCCATATTATCGCCATCGACGTTGAGTGCGCTCAGCATATTAATCGTATCCAATCGAGACGCCTCGGCCAGCGAAACCTTCACAGCAGATCCGCCGCAACATGCCGACCGAAGATTGGAGACAACGCGCAACGCTTCTTTCCGATTGACTGGGTTCAAGAGGCTATCCGGATGCTGATAACCAGGAGTTTTCGGGTCCATATTCGTAATGACCAAGTTGGCACGGACAGCCGCAGCAACACCATTGTATTGCGCGTACTCGCTTGGTGTGGGGTCAATAAACACGGTGCGTCGAATCGGTTCGGGCAATATCTCGCGAATTGACTCTTTCGTGTGCCGCATCATGATTCGGCTGAGAAGATGCTGTAAGCGATAGAACCCGAAAATCTCATTCCGCTCGAACGGGCGAGCAATCGCCTTCACCCAGGCCTGTCCATCTGGACTCCCGTAAGGTAGATTGCGCAGGAACACTAGAAGTCCATGCATATAGCGGAGATCGGCTGACTGGAGGGTGTTTGGCGTCGGCGTTCCGGTCATCACCCAACGCCTTTCAGCACACAACAATTGGGCCAACTGCATCAAATCCGATGGAGTCTGACCACCCAGTTTGTGGCCTTCATCAACAATCACTCGCACCCAGTGAACCGTTAGAAGAGACGACACCTCTCCGCGAAGAGTTCCGTCAGCGTACCGTTGCGGGCCTTCAAAGCCGTAACGTTCGGGCATACGCTCCTCCAAAGCTGAAGTTGGTCTGTGAAGCCTCCATTCCCGCGCTAATCTGGTGAACGAGGTGATTACCACATCGTACTGAGCAAGATCCATATTGTACGGCAGCTTGTGTTCGACACCTGGGTCAACAAATACGCGCAAAGCGCCCGGTTCGACGTGAGCTTCGACTTGGTACTTCCAGTGTTCTACCAGCGGATCGGGCACAACGATTAGAGAAGCTCCAGAGCTCACCAGGTCTTCAACATTCACCGAGCGACCTCGGGACCTTGACGAGCGTAATCCTGGCCTAGCCGTGTCTCCACCGGGGCCATGTGTATCAACTGGTGTGTTGTCTGTCGTTTGTCCTTTTGTCCGCAGGATCAGCGCCAACATAGTGATGGTTTTACCGAGACCTGGTTCGTCGCAGAACATGCCTCCGCACGCGTCACTTGCCATCACGTGTGGATGTAGGATGACTCGGTCCTCAATCAAATCAATAGCCATTGCCCAGCCACTGTCATCGGATTCACAAGATAGAATAAACGGATGTGGCTGAGGTATGCAAGTCAGTGACGGAGTCTCGCGACGCAGCATCCACTTTAATCCTCTCCGCTGGTGCTCGTAAAGAACAAGGTTCAGACCAGGAACCACTTCGTATGCCATGTGCTGGAACAACGAGCATACACCACTCAGCGACGCGAGATCTCGTGCGTTCATGAGACACACAATGCTCTGCAGCACGTTAGTCGGCAGGTCGGTCAAGACGATCTGCTTCTTGGGGCGTGTCATTCGAGCCAAGTACGTGGCGTCGTCTCGGATCTCCATCTGGCCCACCTCCATCTGACTCGTCAAACTGTGGAACACGTCGGGCAGGTTTAGCTTCTGTTTGGGTTGACTCGTTGTGTCCCAAGGATGCAATCTGCAGCCCACAACATGGCAGGAGCTGTTCCTGGCGTCCTCCAGTGCGGAGTTCACTGCCTCTTTCCTCGCCTGCTCGTTGCGCGGGATAATAGACAGCACGGTGGCTTGCAGGTGACTCAGCACAAAGTCGAAGTCTTTGAGCGACGTGCCCCGCTTGGCATCCTGGTGCACTCGAACCTGCAATTGAAGCGTCGCAACGCGCGGCTGATCGATGGCTCGGTGAGCCACGACGTACGTGGCGTCCACCTGCACGATCTGCCGCTCCGTGAGCACCAGCAGCGTTCGCATGAAGCGCACGAAGTCGCAGCGGCAGCCGCTTCCGCCGCTCACGCACGCCACGTCCTTGCGCACGTTGGGGCGGGCGAACACGAGCTGGAGCCAGTCGTCTGCCGTGCGCTGGAGCGACACTGGAACGCTCGTTGTAACGTTGGTGAAGTACTGACACACATCCGCATACACTGGCGCTAGTAGTTCGATGGTTCGGCCCACGCCGACTGCGCAGGTGGAAGCAGCCATGTCCTTTGGGTCTGGTTGAGACTGGTGATCAGAAATGACATACCCCGTTTTAGTGCCACAGTCAACTGGAATATAGCCGTTTTAACTTTTTGTTTCTTTTATTAATACAGTGTTTTATCACTAAAACTTGGGCAAGACCTTAAACGGAGCTGCGGATGGCCCTGTCTGGATACATGTCATGTACACAACGGCGTCAGCTAGCGGAGATGACCAGGATGTACGCTGCCATTGCTTCAGCAGGCGTTGCGTTGGGTTGGCAGTCGAAGTTGACTGATCCTGTAGACGGCTTTGACTTGTAAGCCAAATTGCAACGTAGACAACGCTGCGAGGGAGAAGTAAAAGCTCTCAAAGTGCCATGCCATTGCTAGTGGTGCTTCCTGCCAGGAAATTCCTGGGCTTCACTGGCAGGTGGGAGCTGTTAGATGCGATGGCATCGCAGCGATACAGGTGGCTTCAACTTCGATACCTGTCAACAATAGCGCAAGTAACGAGTTGGATGGGAATTACTTGGAAACTGTATACCGTAGAGGAGCGATTTAGCCGATCGATGATCGATCCTTACTCAGACAACATCCACGTGTCCACCTCACAACTCAATTGGCCGAGCCAGCCCCAAGCATTCCGATCCGAAGACGACCGGCACGAATACAATGGTGAAGGTGACCGAGTTCAAGGTGGGCATGACGTGCGACGGTTGCTCCAGCGCCTGCACGCGCATCCTCAGCAAGATCGAAGGTGCGTCCCCCTCCCCCCCACCTCACTTCTGTAGTTAAAGAGTCGCTTTTCCTGTTCTTTCGTTTCAGGCTGCTGACCTCGGTGCTCTCTATCTCTATTATTTCCTCCTCTGTTGTTGGCAGGCGTGACGGACGTCAAGTGCGACGTAGAGAAGCAGCAGATCCTGGTGGAGGGCGACGCCGACGCCAACGTGATGCTGGAGGCGCTGCTCAAGTGGTCCAAGGCTAGCGGCAAGAGCGTCGAGCTGGCCGCGTAAGCGCCCCCGCCTCTATTTCCCGTTTGCGTGTGACTGTGGAACATTTCTCCCCCTTCTCGCGTCGTCTTCGAGCTAGGAAGAAGCTGAGGAGTTAAAGCAATCGAAGTTTTTTTATGGTCGAGTTTGCGTAGTGGCCGTTTGTGTTAGTAGTCTCTCTCCGTCTTGGAGCTCTCAGGACTGTGTGACCTTATCGAGGCAACTGCCCCGAGACGTTCCTTGGGCGTTGTGCTGCGTGTTGCCGTCTCTGTTCTCAGCACGAAGCACCTTCAACCTGGATCGGTCACACGCAGACCTTCAACCTGGGTCGGTTTGTCAAGAGAGCTCAGGCTATGCAGTGCCAGCCAGCCACAGTGCCAGCGTTCTCTGCGCTCTTGGGATGCGTGCAAGGAGCGAGCGCTGGTGTCTCTCCAGGCTGGAGTCCAGCCACTGCAGCCGAGTGATCACCTCATGCGAAAGTGGCCATTCTTCAGCCGCTCACTCGTCGGCGTCTTGGGCATTTCCAGCCTCTGGTTTCCTCGTGCAGACGACCACTTCCGAGCGTCAGCAGATGTCGCGCATGTCGCCGCTGTAAATCTTTTCAAAGACGGGGAAAGTGATGACGCGACTGACTGCAAAGAGAACACCTTGCTTCGAACAGCGTCGACGAAACAGACGCGTTCCTTTTCTTTCTCCTCGATAACCCATATCTATTTCGTACCTTTGACCCCTCCCCAAAGAATCATCGTATCGGATCCAACTCCCTCTATTTCCCCACTTCGTCATCCTTATTCTCAACCTAAAACAACAGTCGCGTATTAGTCCCAGCTCAGCTCGGCTCAGTGCAAAAGTTGACGCCTCCGCACCGAAGCTACCTGCGGCAGGAGACGTTCCGCGTCTCCCTCCGCCTCTCAGTCTCCGCCCTCTCCCCCTCAGGACGACGTCGATGCTCTCTCGTGCATCGGCCACGGCGTGCGCTGCGCCGTGGCCCAAAGCGAGCGACCGAAGCGCGCCAACCTACGAGCTGGGCGACCTGCTGCTTTCGGCGCTCAAACTGTCGCCTGCACGGTCTACCGAGCGCCGCGCGAGACGCTCACAAAGTCGCGGCGTCCTGGCGCTTGAAGGAATTCTGGCGCTGGCCTCGTGGCTCGCCCTGATGCGTGGAAAGCTGCCGCCGCGCATACACGACCTTGTGGGCGGCATCCTGTTGGTGTCGAGCGCTGGCGCCTGCTACTTGAGCGTCTGCCACGTGCTACGAGGCGTCCCATGGGCCGCGCACGTTGGCGACCTGCTGCTGGACCGCTCCGACCCGCGCTCGTGGCCCAGAGAGAAGCGCCGACTGTTCCTTGAGGTCTGCACGTGGATGGCGAGTGTGTTGTCGCTGTATACGGCCTCTCACTCCGCGTGGGTCGCTGTAGGCGCGGGAGCAAGCGCAACGCTGGTGTTGGCGTTCGTGAGCGACTTGTTAGCGGCGTATTTGCATCTGCTGGAGATGCGGCTGGACCCGCAGCAGATGAGAGGGATCGGAGGCATGCTGTGGCTCAAAGTGGCGCTGTCCTACGTCTGTGTGGGCTACATTATCTCGGACACAGGGCGGAAGCTGCACGGCTATGTGTTTGGAGAGCAGGACGAGCAGGACGAAAGGCAGCAACAGTTCCGGTCCGTGGACCAGTTGGTGTTCAACTACCTGCTCATCACGCTGGTCGGCACGTCGCTCATCATTGCAAGTGAACTGATGCTGCTGTGTGCGCCGACTCGACGAGTTGGTATTGTACTTCAGGGACGGATTGTGGGTGCTAGGAAGAATTGGGAACGGCACTCGCTGCGGTCACTAGTTGAGGTCACGGGCACGTTTGGAGCCACGACATTGTACTACAGCACCTCGAAGGACATGCTGCTATCACTGCAGCTCGGAACGTTTTGTGGCGTTCTGCTTATCCTCAGTAGTGAGCTGTTGGCCTCGGCAAGCCGACCGCACTTCGGCAGCCCGCCAAGCCCGCAGGCAGCCGTGGAGATGCCTGCTGACCACTGGGTGAAGCTCATTCCGGTGGTCGTGATGGTCTTGTACTTCTTCTCCCAAGTGTATGCCGCCATTGTGCGTGCTGCAAATGTGCCATCGAGCTCATTGGCACTCATGTTGTGCTTCATTGTCGTGGCTGCTATCACACTCACTGTTCTCGCACTGTCCGGCAGAAAACCCTCTTGGATGGAGCTAATGCGATGTGGAAGAAAGGTGGCAGCAAGGACTTGCGTTGGCAGCATCACACTCGTCGCGCCCAAGGTCTCTTATGGACTACCAGGAGTTTTGTTTTCCTGTGTGCTGTCGACTTTCTGCATCGCTTTTTCGAGAGAATGCTGGGATGATATTGAAGTGAACGAAGGAGATCAATTGAAAGAGATCACATGTGCTGTTCACGATCCGTCACAGGATGATGCTACCTGTCCAACTGCGACAATGGATGCGGACTGTCCGAGTGGTGCGCCACAGTCATGGTCTGCTCGTGCTTTGAGCTTCGTGAAAGAGCGATACCCTCACTTTTACAAGCGTGTAAAGTGGACATTCGTGGGTATCATGGTGATGTCAACTCTTGATATGTGCTCGACGTTTTTCGCGGTAATCAACCAGGACAAGGTGGTACTCTCCCTTTCGCAGTACTCCGCAATCAACGTCGTCATTTCGGCGTCGGTTGGATACCTGACGAGTCCAGCCCCGCATGAGCTACATCCTGCCGTGCTGCTCCATACCGGTGTAAAACAGTTCAAGAACAAGTGGGTTGTCTTTCCACTTCACATGTTTGTCGAGACGTTGGTTTTCGTTGGAGTCTTTGTTGGTACGTTTGCTGCGTCGTCCACAGTGTTCAGCTCGCTCACTCTCGCTGCTCTTTCGGGTATTGTGGTATCCATTGGTGGCCACTCGGTATGCTCGCGCCTCCATCTGACTGTTGGTACCCACATGCGCATGCAGCTAACAGCAACGTGCGCACTGCTTTTTTGTTTGTTCCTGATCACTTATGCTTCGATGGTATCACTGCTGTCTATCTATCACTACTTCGACAGTATTGAGGCGGCATTCTGTCTCGCATCATTCGCTGGGATTTTCTTTTTGGCGGCAAGCGAGTTGTTCTTGATGTGGGAGCCAACGCGCGAGGTCGGGTTGCTGCTTCAACGTCGGGTTACGAACGCCAAGGAAAACTGGCAGTTAGAGCCGCTGCGCTCTTTCTTGGAGCTTTTCACTTGGTTTGCAGTTATCTGTGGGTCGTTTGCAATGTATGATGACCTCGTGTTGGCGCTTCAACTCGGCACCTTCTCTGGAATTGCAGTCACCCTTTCAGGTGAGTATTTCCGAAAAAACCGGTCGAAGCTAATCCCATGGGGACAAGGCCTGCTCACGGACGGTGAGATGATTGTTGCGCCGATGTCTCCCATTGGATCACCTTGCGGTAACGTTGCTGAGCCGAATCACGCTCGACCGCTTCCTGTGATGCTCTTGTTTGCATACATCGGCTCAGGCACATTTCAGTGGATCTTCGAGAATATGCGCAGTCTTGAAGTCACGGTGCTTCTAGCCACGATTGCTGGAATTGCTTTCTTATGCTTTGCCGATATGCTGGTGCTATTCAAACCAACGCGATGGGCTGGAGTGATCTTGCAGGACCGCTTCATTAACGTAAAACACAACTGGCGCGTGTTCCCGGTGCGGTCTTTTGTCGAGTTCGGCTGCTTCATGGGTGTTATCTACGGTAGTTATGCGATTTATCATGACCTGATTGTCGCAGTCCAAGTGGGTACTTTATCTGGAATGGTGGTGACGCTCGGAGGAGAACAAGTGCGCAGCTGTGCGCGGGCTTTGCCGCTGAATGGTAAGTCACTTATTCACCCCCAGCAAAGCAGACTCTGTCACTAACGTGTCGCTGATGTTGTTCAATCGTGCTCTATTATACAGAATCAGAGAAGAAAGAAGTGGAAAAAACGCAGATCCTCCCGCTTCCTGTTATGAGCCTGTTAGGTCTCGTCGGAGCCGTGGCGTTCAACATTATTTACACGCACCTTCGTAGCATCGAGGTGGCATTTGTCCTTGCCACCACGAGCGGAGTCATTTTTGCTCTTGTCGGTGACATGTTCGTCATCTGGAAGCCTACACGCAAAGTTGGTATGATTCTTCAGGAACGTATATTGTACTTTAAGCCGAATTTCTCCAGTCACACACGCCGGTCATGGATGGAGGTAGCTTCGCTCTGCGGCGGCTGGTACGTATCCTATGACTTTTTGTGGCCAGGGGATCTTCTTATCGCCATTCAGTTTGGCACCACGATTGGAATCGTTGCGTGCGTTTGTGGAGAGCTTACGATCGAGTACGTCGCTGAAGCTGAACGCCGTTTGATAGCAGATGTCTCAGCCAGACTGGCACAAGAGTAAGTGGGTTCGTTTTGGATGTTTACTTATCGGGTACAAGCTTGTTGATTAACGATTTTTTGTTTTTCATGCTTGCCAATGACCACAGCTCTCAAAAGGACAGCACTTTTCTCAACCTGCCCTTCGAGATTCAGTTCGAGGTGGCGCACTTCTTGGCAGCCGAGGATCTATTGGTAGCACGAGCTACCTGCCACAAGGTCAATAACATGCTGAAAGCCGAGTCTGCTCGATTTTGGTTGCACGCAAGCCTGAGGCGAACATTTCGAGACCACTCTAATCACCGAGAACGCTCTCGAGCTCAAAGCATCAGTCATCGGATGGGGAACCATGCCCGATCACTGGTGTATGAAGCCATCACGCTTGTGCTGCCCAAAATCGTTGGAGCCAGGTATGCTTTCAAGGCAATCATTATCATATGCGCTGTTGTGATACTTACCAGTTGTGTTTGTACTGCTTGGGTATTCGATGCAACAGAGACCCCGCTCAAGTGCTTACGTCTAGCAACGAAGTCAACCGTGCACTGAAGTGGGTGTACCTGAACGCTGACTGGATTCGAAAGCAGAACCTCCCACCATTAGTAAAAGGAGACGAGACCGAAGACAACGCGCTCATCTCGTACGTAAAATGTGCTTTTAGATCTGTTATATTGTGGATCGATTACCTAAAGCTCGTTGCGTGCAGGTTAACCGCTGGAGACGTTGCCTTCGATGTATTCCGCCACATTCCCGACAAGGTACGTTCTTATGTTTTCACGTGAATAAGCTCGTGCCAACTAACATTCCATGATTTTCTGCATGACACGCATCCAGATCTCTTTGGGGATTCTCATAACGCGCAACGAAGACTTCACCATCGAACGCGTCGAAGTGCCCAAGGGAGTCTATGACACGATCCAACGGGACCCTTTCAGCTTTGTGGCTGCGGAGACCCTCTCTACGTTAGAGGTGTTTTCAAATTGGCACCTCACGGTGGTAGCTTTCGCTACGATGACACTCATTTTCATCGGGCAATTTTCTAGCGACCTTCTTCGCGCATACGTCCTTCCAGCGTCGTTCACGTGGTGGGAGTGAGATGAAACTTTTGTTGCAGCCCGTAAAAAAACAAGCTTACATCGGCATGCACAAAATTATTTTTTTTAAGATAAATATTACTTTGAAGTATTGCATCTTCACCGTTATGTGGAAAGTGAAATCGCCATTTTGGCGAGTCTTAATTGCCTTTGCTCTGCCTTATTACTCTGACTCTGTATCTTCGTCCTTGATTTCGATGTACACCGGCTCCTGTTTCACTGGGATAGAGGAGTCCTGCAGTGGAACTTTCATTGGCGCACGTCCGTCTTCACCATCACTTTCGCTCTTGTGTTCTTCGTCCGAAGAAGAATCGTCAATGACGATTATTTCTGGGGACTTTGGCCTTCTTCGAGCAATTCTTGAAGCTTGCGTAGTAGACGCAGTTCTTCTCTGCGGAGATACTGAAGGACTTGTAGTAGTTGACGCTGCTGGTTTTTGAGGCGGGTTTGGCAAGGTTGACACTGTAGTTACGTCTCCCGACACCGAAATGGTGTGCACGCCCTGCCGAATAATGGCTTCACTTTCGTTCAAAACGGAAAAACGGACCTGACCATCATCCCCAACAACGTTGTCTCCTAGCCTCCGCAGATTGTTCAGGATGTAGTTAATCTTCATCTGCTGGAAACTGCTCTTGTCGGCGCTTGATGCTTCCTGCACCTCCTCTCGTGTTGGTTGATGTTGCATGCTCTCTCCGTCCTCAATTGAGCGCTCGCTTTTAAAGAGTTGTTGATTCACGGACGTTAGTTGGCACTCCAGTTCCTTTCATCCACAGTTGCTCCACCACCGAAGCACTTGCTCCCATTCGGTGCGCTCGACTAATAACTTGCATCTCCACTGATTTATCCCATATCTCTTCCAGTAGGAAAATGTGCGTGACGAAGGAAAGGTCCAAGCCATGAGAACCCATGCTCGACAGGAGTAGGACGTTCACATTTGGATTCGAACGGAACTTGACTAAGTTCTTGATTCATTCGCGAGGGTTGATGAGCGAGATGAAATCGGCTGTGGGAATGCCCTGCTGGTTGAAAGCTACTTTGGTGCGCCAAATGCTCTCTCGAAACTGGGAGAAGATAATCACTTTCAAGTCTCGTGAGCGTCCGCGCGAAGGGCGATCGAACTCTCTCACCAACTCACGAACCCGAGTCGCCATGTAGAAAATCTTACTCGATTCAATCTGCCAGAAATCACGCTTGTAGTTCACACTCCTTTTTGCCCTTTTCGTGGATATGCCCGCTCGCTTTCGCTTTTTGTTGCCAGACGCTTTTTTTCTACGCTGGTCATTGTCTTCAAGCGCTCCAGGGTGGACTCCAGGCTGCAAGGCCTTAAACCCACTGCGAGAATACAGCTCGTAGCAAAGTCAACAACTCGGACCTGCCTCTCGGTATCTTTCTCCGCACAATCAGCGCAGCATAGATGACCGCAAGGAAAAACCAGCAGCAAGTGTAATTGCCGTTGGCAACTTCGGCATTCTGTCGATGGCTTTGGCTTACGAGAGTCCATATATGCGATCACGCGCGAGATCCTGGACTCGTTCACTCCAGTTGCGCGCAATTTTGAGATCGTTTTTTCTAGACCTCGAGCCGATATTTCGCCAGTATGTGTTGGCTGCAGATAATCGAACTCGTCCTCGTCGTAAGGCTTGTCACAAAAGTTGCAGCAGCACTCGTCGAGCTCTTTCTTGAGATCCTCTACACAATGTGCGCAGCATAAATATCCGCACGGCAGAACCATCAGGAAACGCCGGTCGTATCCGCACTCTCTGCATTTTGTCTTCTTCAGTAACACAATGTTAAAATATTCGACGACTGCTGACATTCATGACTCGCTCACCCCGGACTTGTGCAGCTTTTCAATGGTTTTCTCTACGCGTTTAGCTTTCACAGTCCAATCAATAGCATAGCCACCCATAAAAGCAAATGTCAAGGCGGTTTCCACGTGTGCAGCATCGTGGCGGTTCTTTCGATGCAAAAGGCTGCTCGGGCGCACATCGCTCGGGGTACCATGACGCCGATTACTAGAGCTATCAGGAAGATCAATGGATGTGATCACCAGATTTGCCCGCACACGCTCAGCGGTGGCGTTATACAGCTTAAATTCGCTAGGTGTTGGGTCAACCACGACCGTGTGACGAATTGGGCGCGAAAGTATATCGCGGATCGAGTCTTTCGTGTGTCGTATCATAATTCGGCTGAGAAGATGCTGAAGTCGATAAAATCCAACGACCTCGTTCCGCTCGAAAGGGCGAGCGATCGCCTTCGACCACGCATATCCGTCTGGTCTGCCATAAGGCTGATTGCGCAGGAATACTAATAGTCCATGGATATACTGGAGATCTGCCGACTGAAGGGTGTTTGGAGACGGAGTGCCTGTCATTACCCATCGTCTCTCGGCACACAGCAGTCGAGACATTTGCATAAGCTGTGTGGGGGCTCGGCCACCGAGTTTATGGCCTTCATCCACGACAACACGCAGCCAATGAACAGAAAGTAGAGAAGAAACGTCGCCGCGGATACTCCCATCTAAGTATCGGTCTGGCTGGTCCTCAAAGCCGTACTTTGAGGTTCGCCGCGCTTCCAGAGCAGATGGAGGCCGATGGAGCTTCCACTCCTTGGCCATTCGGGAAAATGACACGATCACCACGTCATACTTCGCCAGCTTCTTACCCCTCGGTAATGTTCCTTGTAATTTCTCCGCTCTGTCGACATAGGTTTTCAGCCGTTGATGAACCACGTGCGCACCAATTTGCTCCGCCCAGTGCTCAACCATCGCATCCGGGACCACAATGAGGCACGCAGATGAGCTCACTAAGTCTTCAGACTAAAGTGAGCGACCACGCGAGGATGATCGGAGTTGCACACTTGCTGTATTTGAGGTCGGCGCATCCACCCGGACTGGCATTTCTTTCGTCGACTGACCTTTTGTCAGGAGCATCAACGCTAGCATCGTGATCGTTTTACCCAGCCCAGGCTCATCGCAAAGCATACCACCGCACACGTCGTAAGCTGTTTCGCTGAACTCCGTCTTAAGCTCACGCTCATTGTCACTGTGTCTACCAGGAACACTAAACGGGTGCAGCAGCACTGTGTCCCACAGCAACTCGCGTTCCCGTTTCATCATCCAACTCAACCCTCGTCGTTGATGCTCGTATAACTTCAAATCCAGTCCATTAACGTCTTCACTCCATAGATCCGTCGTCGTCGCCTCAATGCGAGCCATTAAACTGTGGAAAACATCCGGGAGGTTCAACTTCCGATTAGGCGGGGATCACGTAGCACCGGTCTCTCCTCTTTTAACGAAACAGTACTCTCCAGTACACTCGGCGACGGCGATGACACCACCACGGGCGGTGAAACTCGAGCTGGAGCTGGAGTTCGAGTCGGAGTTGGAGCCCGACCCGCGCTCGGAGTCGGAGCTGGTATAGGTTTCGCCGTCGGCCTCATTCTCTCCGGCGTCACCTGCGTCCTGGACATCTCCCAGCGGTGCAATGTGCACCCCACCACGTGGCAGTTGCTGCATTTTGCAGCTTCGATCCTCTCCTCTTCTCTCTCGACGTTCTCGCCATCAGGAGTCTCCAGATGGCACTTGACAAAGTCGAACTCCTCGAGCTTCGACGGTGCTGCCACCTCGTCCAGCCCCTCAATCTGCAGTCGGAGTCTGGCGAAGTCCCTCCCCGCGGGCTCGACAACATACGCCCCGTTGATGTGCAGCCCTCCACGGCGCTTGAGGATCCCCAAACCGCGTAGGAAGCTCTCGAACTTGCAGCGAGGACAGCCCTGCTCCACGTTGACGCACTCGAGCTCTTTGGTGACCCCGGAGCGCTCCCAGAACACCAACTGCACGTCAAGAGACGCCGAGAGGTCGAGCGACACGGGGAGGCTGCCGGCCACGTCGCTCACGTCGGCGAAGTGCGGTGTCAGCAGCTCCAGCACGCGCGGCGCCGATGGCGTCGATGGCTCGGTTTTCACCGTTCGCATCGCGGACTGACCAATCAACGAGAGATCTCGGGATTGTATACGTAAAATTGAAAAATATGTGTTCTCAAAGCAAGGCCTATGCTGCAGTACTGTAGATAGTGCGATAGATGCTGATATTGCAGTGACATAGCTGCGCAGACTTCGTTCTTGTCATCCTGCATTCGGTTCGCAGGTTTTGCTTGTCCCTTCCTGCTGCGCACAATGAGTCAGCCACATGCCGATCGACAGTCGATTCGACTTGCGTGTGAGGTTTACTGTACATGTATTAATACCGTACATGATGTACATCGCCGACAATTCGCTGCTCGACAACCGGATGGGAGTCGCTAGATCGTATCGCGTTGCTGCGTGCTGTGTGCAATCGTATTATGGTGCAAACGGCTCAGGAAGCTGTGCAGTTCAGCCTGTGCTAGCAAAGCTGCTGCCTGAAGCTATGATCGACTCGTGCTGTTCCAACAAATACCAGCATCCAGCGGCGGCGGCGGGCTCTCCGGCTCGTGTGGCCAAATTGGACGGCAGTGGAGGGAACTGGTCTGAATTATAGCAAACCAGGGGGGAGGGGGGGGGGGCAAGGTGAGAGCTGCTGCTTATTCAGTGCCGGATAGTATCTGTTGATTCGCGGCCCTCGTTGACGACTGCCGGAAAAGAAACGGCTGGGCAAGTTGAAGTGGATCTGAAGGACCCAACACGACGCCAACAAAAACCGTCCTCCTGGACCCCAGCCCTTCATGCGCAATCGACGTCGGCGGTGTCACAGCTGGCTGGCAGGCGCCCCTGAAAGCAATCAAGGAAAGGGGGTGCCGTCGCCAGCGCTGAGCCAGGAGAACGTTGCTCGCGGCCCTGCTCCGTCCGAGCAGTGGTCGACTGCAGCACCGGTCCTAAATTTCAAGCGCCAACCGCCAGCGATGGAAAGATCGCACTGCAAGCAGGTGCGGCGGCAAAACGTTATAGAGATTCTCTATTAGAGAATAGTGACCGAGCGAGGCCCCGGAAATGGATATCTTTCTATCCAGCTGCGGCATTTGCCGACCCGGTCGTTTCGCGGGAATCCACAGATTCGTCTCGCGCGCGATTTTTCAAGTTTGAATGAGGCACAATAATGACCAATCAGAATCGAGAAAGCTATGTCGCATACTTGCAGTCTGAGAACACGGAATTCAATACGGACAGTGCATAGCCACGGCCGAGGCATACAAACACCAAGTGAGCGGGCCGGCTACATCAACCGCCGACTTGCAGTCGCATCGCTGACGTCGTCATTTTGCCGTTTCCTCCGAACTCAGCACCTCCCGCTCGTTTCCGCCGCTGCTCGCTGCCCTCGCGCACCCTGCAGCCCGCACCCTGCCTTGCCCTGCCACCATGTCCCCCGCAGCCGACACCTCGCCCGCGCCGCCGTCGCGCGTCCTGGAGGAGACGGACTGGAAACTGCAGCGCAAGCTCAAGCACCACCAGCGCGACGTCGGCCGCCGCACGGCCGAGGGCCGCGCCGAGCCGCGCTTCAAGCACCACGCGCACCACCAGCACCGCACCAATGTCATGCGCCTCGAGAAGGACGCGTGGCTGCCCACGCCCACCAAGAGCGCGCGTCGCAACATCCCCGACCAGTTGTGGCAGGCGAGCACCTCGCAGTTGAGTCGCTCGGGGCCGCCCGCGACCTCGTGGCCCCCGGCAATGACAGCCACCGAGGACCTGGACGAGGCCACAGACAGCATGGCCACGCTCTCGCTCGCGTCGTCGGCGCCGTCGACGGCGTTTGTAGGAAGAGCGGACGGCCACAGACGAGAGGCGCGCCCCATGACGCTGTTCGAAAGCGCGCGTATCTTCAATGAGTCCGGCCAATTGCTCAGCCACGACAACTTCGACGAGATGGGGTCGTCCCCCGAGATGATCGGCGAGGGCACGCCCAAGCGCAAGTTCAAGCGCCGAGTGGGACGTCGCAAACACGAGAACAAGTGCGCCAATGTGGTGGACGCCCTCAACGCCGACGAAGTGGTGCTGGAGCTCATGTGCCTGCTGTTCCCCGATGTGGAAGTGACTCAGGAGCTGAATTTGCTGCTGCTCGGCGGTGTCCAGCACGAGGACGTTTTCCACTTTGATGAGGACGACATTGTCCACATTCCGGCACCTAACAAACCGAAGGGCGGCGTCCTGGATATCGATCTACTCAAGTTCCAGGCCGCGCTGACGGCTATGCTCTTTAACTCGGACGTCTCGACGCAGGAGATGCCAGCTCGTGGCACATCTGCAGAAACTCTCCAAGAGATGTACTTCACGCCGCAATGGATCGCGCACGAGATGCTGGCTATGGTCCAGCTCGACGTCCTTGCCCAGTACGACCGGTTTGCAGTGATGAACGCGATTTTTCGCACGATCCTGGACATACGGACCTGTATTATGGCAGCAGCAGCGTCGGCGTCCCTTGCAATCTTCCAGCACCAAGGCCTGATGGAGATTTCCCCCCGCAATTCTGGCAAGAACCTTGTCACCGTCAAGGGCATTATTGCATTTTTGAACGCAGCAATGGATGTCATTGAACGGGATGCACGATACAACACCGAAGTGTTCGGCAGCAGCGACGATCAGATCCGCGACACCATCGGCGGACTATGCAGCCAGATCATGCGCGCGATCCGCTTACTCGTTCGAAGCTCACCTGGCGGCAGCGGCAACTCGGATTCCAACCGCAACCAACTTGAGAAATATGCCGAGTGCAGCGACTCGGCGGAGGCGACGACGTACCGCGCAATGGGGAAGCTAGTGAACCGGATGGCCGCGTTCTCCCCGATGCACGGCGAAGAGTTCTTGCGATGGATGCTACTCAAGTGGCCTCAGCGCAACGTCCAGCTGCAGCTGTTCTTCGTGCGGTTCACGGCGGGTCTGCTCTCGCAGTTCATGCAGCTCGGCCTCATGTTTCCCGCGGACGTCGTGCACCGCGCCTTCACTCGCATCCAGACTTGCATCCAGTCGACGCACTTCCTGGTGGCACAGGAGGCGTGCAACATGTGCGAGAATTTCCAGCTCATGAGCGTGTACTTGTCGTGCGACCAGGCGCTGCGCGAGAAGATCGCGTCCGCGCTGCACGAGAACGCCACCTCCCATTGGAACAAGCGCATCCGGGAGATCTCGGACGAGTGCTTCGACATGCTGCTAGACCTGGCATGACGGAACAGGAAGCCCTGAAGAAGAAGACAAAGCACATTAGAAAACGATAGAAACATAACATAACGCACAGGCATAGAGCCTTGTACCCAAGCGCCCAGCGCAAATATGATAACAATATCACAATAGAAAACACTACACCTGTACTCTCTCGCTCTTGCCTTCTACATGTACCTAGGAAACCCAGCAGTTAACGCAGCAAAGCCTTGAAGATAATTCCTAGGCAAGAAAATATGGCGCCGTCGTCGTCGCCACCACCACCAGACAACAGGAGCCTGAACGTGTCGACTTTGCGCAAAACATCGCTCAATTGGATTGCACGACGATGCCCTACACCACCTCAAATTCAAGATACTATTAAAGTGCGTTGCGCATGCCGATAGGCCAATTGGAATGCGCGCGCAACTCCATTGCAACTTTGGTTGTGAAGTGTCAACAGCCTCAACCCCTTTTGACCGCTCGACGACACGTAAAGTATCTAGTCTAACACTCTGACTCACCACTGACTGCACGACTGGCGAACAGCACGCTCTTCACCCACTCCCACTGCTACATGTTGTGCTATTGCCACGCTGTCGTGTCATCAGTGGGACCCATTTGCGCACTCTGTGAGAGTCTCGTCGGTCTGACGATCCGTTGGCGCCGCCGTAATAGACGACTGGGACTTCCAATGGAAGCAGCTATGGCGATGGATAAACTCTCCATGGTGAAGCCGTTGAAGCGGCAGAAGGGAGGCAAATCGGAAGGCGCCTTCACACCGGACTAATTTTTTTCTTGCATATAGATCAGAGCACGCAGCGATCCGTAAAAAAAGTATCGTAAAAAGTAGAAGCAACAGAACTAAGATTCGCAATTCAATATCGAATTTCACAACTGATTCAACGATTAATCTATCTTAATACAAAATATGGATCTAAACCATATCATCGCTATAACCGGGTGGCTGACTTCTTACCACTTCACTGCATAAATCTCCAGAGCAGCGATCACATCACAGCGCCAGCTATTAGGGCTCCTCTCGCTGCTCTGTTGCGCGCCAAGCGTCTTCTCCCCACGAGGCAGGACAGGCAGGTGGATTGGCAGGTCGACCAGAAGCCGCAGTAGCAGCAGTAGCAGCAGCAGCAGCATCTTCTCCTTCATCGTCGGACGCAACCGAGTCTTGTGGTAGACGCTGAGATCAATTGGCAGAAGGCCTTCCTTCAACTGGTACGTGCCTCATCACCAGCCGCCAGAGACTCTGGCGCGACGCTCTGATCCACGGCTGTCGCGTTGAGGCCGTCCTGAGGCACAGGATACAGAATCAGATGCCAGACCAGGACCATTGGAGACACCGACCAGGTCAGGGCGGCAGGATATCTACAGATAGCAGAAGGCTCAAGAGATGGCTAGTCCAAGCGTTCGCAGTTTGGCTTGCAGTAGCGGCGGCTACGCCATCGCTTGCACTGGTGCAACAGACGCAGGTCATTGCACGATGCCTCCACTGGGTCAACAACTCGTGCGTGTTCTCGCCATTGGAGCCCGTGCACTTTACAGGGCTGGAACTCACACAACAGACTGTGTGCAAGGTATGCAGAGGGGGCAATTGGATCAATTGGATCTTGTTAGTGAGCTTATTTTTTTATGATCGTGGTGTGTCTTGTACTGCAGGCAGATTTATCCGTAGCTGTCAAGCAGATTGACTGGGAATCGCCTGCAGGCGGACGCGGATCAGTCGACAGCCTCCTCATCAATGGCGTCGAGATGCTGCAGACCCCAGTGCACCCGTCCCAGGCGTATTTGATGGCCAACTACCCGCATTGCAACGACATGTTTAACATTTTCCCGCCCTGGGGAAATGGCATTATTGGCCCGGAAGGACGCAAGTCCATCATTCCGGAGATTTCCAGCGACGACATGCCGATATCTATTCACTATAGCTGGAACGGTCCACACGAAGATTTTCCCGTTTGTTCCATGGTTGGCGTCTCCATTGCGGGCTATGCGGAGATCAATATTTATCTCGAGGCGCAGGACAATTCCAGTACGCAATCTTGAACACGCTGAATGCGATGCAAGTGGCTAACGGATTTTGATGCATCTAAATTGGTTGACAGTTTGTCCGGGATGGGATAGCGCCTCGCTTACGGCTTGCTTCGGTAATGGCGAGTGTGGCTGTGCTTCAAACGATTTGAGTCCACGCGCCTGTTCATGCGTGTACGGAGCGCTTCCTAACCAATAGCTGTATAGAAGATCGATGGTTAGTGGACTGACGATATTGTCGGTATAAACCTGTTGGTGTGCATTTACAGGAATGGGTATGCTGCTCCAGATTGCCGAGACTGCGCCAGCGGATTTTTCGGCAAGGAATGCAAGCGAACCTGTGAGCCGTGCCTCAACGACGGTCACTGCGATTCAGGCTTGCTGGGCACAGGTAAATGTATCTGTCCCGAGGGCTTTGACCCTGACACCCGGTGTGCGACGTGCTTGCCCGGTTTTTTTGGAGATAGATGCAAGCGGTGTCCAGACTGCAACTTTCCGCATGGAAATTGCGATGACGGTCTAACGGGCAGCGGTCGCTGCTCGTGCGCCGTTGGCTTCGACGCAGACAACAACTGCATGGAATGCATGAGCACTTTTTTCGGACCGACGTGCCAACCGTGTAAACCCTGTGATGGCGGCGAGTGCAATTACGGTCTACTTGGTGATGGCGAATGCGTCTGCTCCGAAGGCTTTTCGTCGGAGTCGCGGTGTCTTGAGTGCGACAATGGCTTTTACGGGCCATCGTGCACACCATGCCGCACATGTAACAATCATGGCCGCTGCAATGACACCAATTCCGGTGACGGAGGGTGCATTTGTGACGAAGGCTACACCCCTGATAGCCGATGCTCCCTCTGTGACGACGGCTGGGATTTCAACCCAATGACTATGTCATGCCAGTGTGCACCGCAGCACTTTGGAGTCCACTGCCGGTCGTGTCCAATCTGTGCCCCGCACGGGCACTGCAACTCCGGGGCCGATGGAGACGGGCGGTGCATATGTGACGTTGGATGGTCCGACTCGAACAACTGCGTGGGGTGCATGGGTGGCTACTACGGCGAGACTTGCATAACCTGTCGCAAGTGTGGTGAAGGACGTTGTGATGATGGATTGCACGGCTCAGGCAAGTGTAATTGCCACCGCGGCTGGGACTCGCTCACAGACTGTTACGATTGCGAAGAAGGATTTTTCGGCGAGGATTGCCGACCATGTCCACGCGACTGTAGTCATGGGACTTGCTCGAGTGGACTTAATGGGACTGGGGAGTGTTTATGTCGGGAGGGTTGGAAACTCGAAGGAAAGCTCCCGTGCACCAGTTGCGCCGAAGGCTATATTGGATCAACTTGCCAGCTATGCCCAGGATTTATGGAGAGCGAGGTGGCTTGCACTGGCCATGGTCAGTGTGTCATGTCAGGAACGCAGGCTGTATGCCACTGCGACGCTCGCTACGGTGGTGTTGGCTGTGAGTCGTACGATTTTCCGTTTGCTATGGTGGCCATTCTGGGCACCATTGCACTCTCAACATTGGGTTTCTGCATGTGCACCATGCGTCGCCTAGCCCGCCAGCCACACGCCTTGCATGGACCGTTCCTGAACCATGGAACCAGCTTCTCGCAGTCGGAGTACGTTGAGATTTCAGACATGGCGGATCTGGAGTACTTCGTCTCCAACGACAGCCGTGACTGGCTCATCCCGTTCGATTCACTCTCCCTGCAGTGCGAGGTGGGAAACGGAACGTCTGGGCAGGTATTCCGAAGCTTGCTGCACAGTGGAGGCGGCAGTTCGGTGGTGGCCGTCAAGCGTCTGTACAGCCCCGTGACCGGCCAAGAGTATTTCCAGAGCTTCTTCCGACGAGAAGTGAGCATTTTGAGTCGACTGCACCACCCCAACGTCGTCCGCTTCTATGGTGTGAGCTACTACAACCGTGTGTTGTACATCGTGACAGATTTTTGTCCGAAGGCACTGAGTGCACTCATTGAGAACCCAGCAACCAAAGGCCCTCTGGAGGAACCTGTCTTCATGAAGGTGATCAGCCAGATCGTAAGCGGCATGGGCTTCCTGCACAGTCGCAACGTGGTACATCGCGATCTAAAGCCAGCCAACGTGCTCATTTCGGAGATAGAAGATGTCAACATTTGTGACTTCGGTCTTTCGCGGCTTATCGAGCCAGATGCCACCACCATGACCGCAGAGGTTGGTACGCCAAGTTACATGGCACCCGAGATGGCAACCATGGGCGGCATCCAGTGCTCTACGAAGGGTGACGTGTATTCATTTGGCATCTTGCTTTACTCCACCTGGTCCCGTAGTAAGCCCTACGGTGACCAAGGCATGAATCCGTTCCAACTGGTACGTTGTACATGTATTTACTCGACCCATATTCTCGCTAGGTACCATTATCATGACGTATTGACGATGCTTTTGTGATTTCTTTGGGTGGACGTAGATGACTGCAGTGGTAAATGGACTTCGGCCGGTGATTCCGATCAACTGTCCGCCCGCACTGGCACGCCTAATGCGGTCGTGCTGGCATCAGAACCCCGATATGCGTCCTTCTTTTCCGGAGATCAGCCAGATTCTAAAAGACCAGTGGCTGTTGTCCATGTTCGCTGAGGATGAGGAGGAGTACTACTACCCGGAGTCGCCTGGACGTGTGCCGATGTCGGCTTCTTCGTCCATGTCCACCATCGCTGCCGCAACTTCTGGCCACCGCCGCGGCAGTAAGGATGATGCCAGCGCGATGTCACCGTTGGCGTCGCCTCGCTATGGCGATGGCGCTGGCTACGGAACCTACCAAGACGGAGAAGTAGAAGACGTCTCACCGCGAGAAGACGACCGTCTTTTGGATGAGGAAAAGCGGCCTCGATAGATTCTTATGACGACTAAATAGACTTGTGAACCACATCATCTCTCTTGGGTCAGCGCGCATTGCACCAACATTCTCCTACCGAAACAAACGCCGAATATTGCGGCCCCGCGCCAGTGGTCGGCGCTTGTAGTACTTGCGATGCGCTTCACGAAGATGGCGCGGACGAATGGGCCCCGTTTCCCCATTCTTCTCCATGATCCTCCGCGCTACTCAAGAAGGACACACAGTATGCCGTCAATCACACAGCACCCAAACCAACCTCATTCTCTCTCTCTACTGTTCCACACACCTTCCGCCGTGATCTCGCTCACTAACACCTTGGTCATGCCAGCCATGACAATAGCCATGACGTTGGTCACACTGGGCGCCCTCTTGTCCGTAGCCGAGCACTCGTGGATCGCTTGAGCCATACACTGCAGCAACACAACCGTCGTCAGTCAACACAGCACAATCCTACCTACTCCAGTACAAGTAAGTGCAGCTGGTGCAATCATTCCAGTACCCGCTTGATGGCCCCGCGCTCAAAGTGCGAGCGCCGGAACTGCTCGTGGCGTCTGGCTTCGTCCTCCGGCAGACTCTGCAGCATGCGCAGCATGGACGCGCTGCCCGACAGTTCCACCTTGCCCTCGTCGCTGTCCACCTCGTCCTCGTCGTCCTCGTCCTCCTCCTCCTCGTCCGCCGTGCTCTCCTGCGGCTCGTCGTCCGTCGTGCCGTCTCCATGCCGTGCCACGAGCAACTTGCTCTCGTCCTCGTCCTCCGTGTCCTGCGACGCGCTGTGGTTGGTCATGTCGATGTCTTCCGCTGCAGCAAGAACATCGTGCGTCCTGGCAGCGGCGCGAGCAGCTCCAGCGTCGGCCATTTCGGTGCCCATCGTGACCGAGAATGAGGTTTATGTCGATGTGATGTTGAGGTAGAATACATAATACAGGGTGGACCACACTTAAATATTCATATGGTCGTATGTATTGTGCGTCATGATGACAAATGCAACAGGTTTCGCCTGGTCAAGTTGGCAGCCAGCTCACGTGTCCTTGTGGCCTTTTGCTGTTCGATTGCAGCGAATTAACTCAATTATTGACCTCGTCAGAAACTGCCCACCAGCACGCACTTTATTACAAGCACTTTCCGCTGCCACTGCCCGGCGTGTCTTATGGATGCTTTTCATCTGCGCTGGCATCTTTGGCGCTAGTGTCTTGCAGTGGCGAGGAGCTGTCGAGCGAGGCGGACACGCTGCCTGTGCCCTCCTCGGCCTTTTCAAGCCCTTCCTTGCGTTTTGAGTACTCCAGAAGTCCCTGCATGATCTGCAGGCGGTGCTCCTCAATCTCCACCATGCGCGCCAAGGCCACTTCCTCGCAGCGATGCATTTCTGTCGCCTCTAAGGCGATCTTCGCCGCCGTGGCGAGTATGGGCTCCGCGGCTGCCGCATCTGATGTTGCTTGTAGTTGGCCGAGGAGCTGGATCAACTTGTTGGTTAGCTTTTCTACTGCCTTAGTTAACCCTTGGTCGTGGACTTGCACAGGGTTTCGCTCAGTGCCTGATAAGACAGCACGGTCGTCAAAAAAGAGATTACCACGTCACTGGGTTAGGCGCGAAAGCTGCTGCTTACCTGCTCCATCATCTAACGGCAGCGAATTGTGCCAGCGGCTAATTCGCTTGCCTTTTTTCGCTTTCGTTGCTGCTGTAGCTTCCATGAGCGTCTCTGGCTGATTAAGCTGTTGTGTACTAGTAGCAGCGGCCACGGCTAATGCGTCCAATGCTTCGTTCTCATGTCTAGACTGCTTCGCCATAGTCGTTTGCAGCGGTTCCGTCGACGTCAATCTCATTTTCTTCGCGGTCGAGGCCGAGTACACATGCTGCAACCTGTCCCAATATTTCTTATGAGCAGTCGCACTCGCCGCTTCCAACTCATCAACTCGTGCGTGGAAGGCCTGCTCCGCCACCCTAGCTTTGTTCTTCTCCGCCATATTGGCATAATTCTTTGGGCCCAAGCAAATGCCATCGATCTCCATCAAGCGGGTGATGGACGCGCGAATCCGAGCGCCCCAATCCCGGTCTCTACCGCTCCTGGGCGACGGGCCCTGCGCGCTAGTTGCTGCTGCTACCTGGTCATCCTCGCGGCTCAGCTCGCTGAACATATTGGCCTGCAACATTTGTTTAACAGCACAATTAGGACGTTCGTATCAGCGAATGGCTAGCCCAACGTAAGGAAAATAAAGAACGCGGACCTGGTCGGCGTGAAAGTCATTTCCTCGCGCGTCGCCTGGAGCGCGAGGCTGCTTGTCTACCTTATCCACAACGCAACACGAAGAGAAATGAGAAAATAAAATAAAAGCAGCAGCGTCAGAGCTTCTGCTGCAGATTCCACCGCGCGATTTTTGTTTTCTTTCGGAAACCAACAAGCGGCAGCGCTTCCTCTACGAGTGTATGTATACTTGTGAGAAGGTTGATCTGCCGCGCCTGTAGGCCTACTTATACGTGTACGGCGCAGTGGCCAGCCTGGTGAGCTCACCTCGAGCAGCGCTATCGGCCTCATGCCGCCGCATTGCTCCCAATCGCGCGACGAGGGGGTGCTTGGAGTGGATTTGGCTCGTGTCCGGCCGGCTGTTCCGCTGCCTCTGCTGCGACTTTGCGACTGAGAGCGAGAGCGAGCACGGAAGAGCACGGAAGAGCACAGAAGAAGCACACAGCGCTGTGGCGAACGCTGCGGGGCCTGCGGGGCGCGGCAAATCCTGCGGCTCCAGTGAAAAAGTGCCTTGCTTCACACTTGAAGCTTTAGCTTTGCCCGAAACAGTGTCTCGAGGATAAAACCAGGTGGTGGAATTCGTTGGAGGCGGTAGAGAAACGCGCCAACAAGAAAACCCGAACCCGCGAATAGCCGAATGGCTCAGCAGAAATTACACGACAGACAAGGGAAGCAATCACTTCCGGGGCAACCGTCCAATGCAACGTCGCAGATTCCACACTACAGTATTATGCAGTTAGCGTCGTGACGTGCACAGCCGCTTTATCACAGCGTCGCTATCGGCGATACAGTACATGTGCATGTACAGGTATTATACTAATACATGCACCTGTCAGATCAAATCAGTCACTGCGTGTTGGACAGTGCAGTGTTCTCGAAACTCCTTCTCGAAACTAACTACAGTACATGTATGTTCTCGAAACTGTACTGTTGGCCTTCAGAAATCTTTTATCAGCCATTAAATTCGGGGTCACGGGCCACGGAGCACAAGAAACCGGGCTGCATTCGTGGCTCGTGGCTTGTGGTATCTACATGTAGATTCCTGCATGCCGCTTTGCCACATCTTCAAGAATATAATTGTACTAATAAGCTTAACTCCACGTCGAACCACTCCATCCCAATAAGCTACATGTTCCGGTGAGTACAGTCAGTTGGCTGGCATACAGCTGCTCGCCGCAAGCTTTGTTCTCGTCAATTCTCGAAAAGGCAACTTGAAGTGCCTCGTCCAATCACCACCATCGCATCCTGCAATTGGTCAAAATTCGACTAACCGCTGCAATTGGCAGAAACCCCGTCAGTACATCACCATGTCCGGCTGGGACGACGTCGCCAAGGAGCTGCTGCGCAAGGCCGCCAGCGTCGACGCCGACGTGCGCTTCCGCTCGTTAGCGCTGCAGCAGCAATGTGAGAAGCTCCAGGCCATTTGCCAGCACATCCACTATCTCGGAGCGTCCCTTATGGAGGAGAAATCCGCGCAACAAGCGGAGACTTTGGCCGTGGAGCAGTCGATCCAGGACGCCATCCGACGCGCTCGCCAAGTTCGAGCGGATCTAGCGACCAAAACCGACAATAGTGATGAGAAGCAGGCGGCGCTTTTGGACACTGAAGAGCAGCAGCTCCAGAGCATTCTGGCCGTAGCAAAGGCGATGCGAACAGCTCAGCAGAGTTTCGAGGCGGTGGAGCCCAAGACGGAGTCAGTACAGGTAGTGCAACGGGTCCGACTGGAATATCCACGCAAGCTGAAGGCACTGGAGACGCAGCTGGGGGAGCTGCGAGCGAAGGAGGAAGAGGCGTCGACTCGTTTCGCCTTCTGCTGCAAGATGAATGAGCACTTGGCTCTGAGTGCCAAGAGGAGGCAGCTCATCCTGCAGCAACAGCAGAAGTTTGGAGCAGCTGGGAGGATGGACGTCCCCGTAGCTCGTATTCAGACGTCATTCCCGAAGCAAGTAACTAGACTTCGAGGCGCGTATCAGCGGTTGGTGGAGTTTGTGCTGGAGAAGATCGAGGTGGGGTCGCCGAAGTTTCAGCCGGTGGCTGATGCACCTACGTTTTCCTCGGTGTTTCCGATCTACCACCGTCTCAAGCAGGTACGAAGGCTACAGTTTTACTGCTGCTGTGGTGCCGTCATGTGCTAACATTTTGCTGTTTTCACTTGCAGGCGAAGAGGCTGCTGCGACTGCTGAACAGCGAGGCCAGGGCGCTACTGGAGCGGCTTCCACCTTCGCCACCGAAACTGTCTTCTGCTGCAGAAGCTCACCGTGATGCGATACTCGCAAGAATACGCCGAAAGAAGCCGCGACCAGACGTCGGTGTCATTGACAACAAGGCATTGCAAAAAGCCCAGTCGCACCTGCTTGCAGACAAAGAGCTGCTGGAGAAGCTGCAAGCCGCGTGGGTGGATCGTGCATCAGCTACGACCGAAGAAGCTCGAGCTCGCAACTCCATCGACGTGTACTCGACCACCGTTCGAGAGGTCGTCCTGACGGAGCTGTCAAATGCCGTGCTGTGGTCGTTCAAGACGTACTTTGCCGACACCGCCGAGCAGCCAGATGCGACGCAGGTGCAAGCCGTGATGCGTCTAGTTCGGCTGGTTGACTCCGTCGCGCTCTCGCAGGGTCGAACCTACCACAGCGTCGTCGCCCCATCCTGCTGACCAGGACGACATGGTAGATATTACGGCTCATATACCTAGGCGGTATCTGAACTGTCAGATCTATGTAGCCATGGTGTTCATGTCAATGATGTTGGTCAAAGCGTACAATCATCGACGAAACTCCCTTCGGGGCTAGACAGGCCAAGCACGTTCAGTTTCAAAATCGACGAGCGCCGCGCAGTCGATCCAAAGCAGACAGACATCGAGTTCTTGCTGCGGGTGCTGTCAGCGTCGCCAGGATGCAGCGCAGCTCGCCGATGAACAAGAAGCGCAGCCTGGAGGATTTACAGCGCGCGCTGCGGGAGGAGGCAGAGTGGAAGGACTCGAATCAGTTCGCGCAGTTCGTGGCCAACGTGGTGGGCGGTATTGTCGTGGTGCTGGGTCTGGGCAGTTACCTGGCCGACGCGCTGTTTGCACGACTTGCAGACGCACCAGCGCATCTCGACGAGAACGTGCAGTACTGTTGGGGCGTCGTGGAGGCTCTGAGGAACGAGGCACTGGCGGAGTTCTGGATGGTGGTGCACGGTCTTCGACACACCAAGCTCGAGAACTTGTCAGACCCGCAGGTGGTCGCGCGGCCATTGGCACTGGCGGCTGTTATCGGCACTGCAATTGTGCTGGTGCGCAAATACAAGTGGGTGGGCTGGTTCTGCGGGCTGCAAGTGGTGATCACCTTGCAGTGGATCGTCGCGCTATATCAGGTGGCACGCATCGTGTTCTCCCTCTCGCTGTATGTCACTGTGAAAGTAGTGAAGCAGGTTCTCTTGGCAGCGAGAAGCGTCTATGTGGGGCTCTTTCGCGTGCGTGACAAGCAGGCGGAGAGACTGCGTCGACTCATGAAGACGACCAAAAGCTATCGGGAGTGGAAGCAGATGGCACAGTATCTGGACCTACTGGAAGGCAAGGATAACTGGAAGACTACAATTCGCGCGGAAGACACGGAGCATTGCGACTTCGTGCAGATGCGTCGCAATGTAGAGATATTGACACGTGCATTTGACGCTGAGGACAACATCAATGTAGACGAGCTACGTTATGTTGTGGCTTCGGTGGTCATGCGCGACGAATTGGGCGTAGATTCGCCGAGTCTGCACCTGGAATGCAACTCTGGTACGAAGACAGCGATAACGAAGTATAACGCGTTGGTGATACGCGCGTTGGATACGCTCGCAGAGATGAGTGACGAGAAGTTTGCTCATGCGGAAAAAGTTCGCTTCTTCTGGCGGATGAAGCAATCGTTCGGCTCGACGGCGCTGTGCTTGAGCGGTGGCGGCTCTATTGCGATGTATCACATGGGGGTTATACGCGCGCTGCTCGATGCTAACGTGCTACCGAATGTCATCTCGGGCTCCTCGGGTGGCTCTATCATTGCGGCCTTTACTGCGTGTAGGACTAATGAAGAACTGCTGAACGAAGTCTTGGTAAGCGATATCTCGACACGTTATTTCCCATTTGGCATCCGCTGGTTCCCACCGCTCCTCGAGCAGCTCGCGCACTGCGTAAAGACTGGGTTCCTCGTGGCTTCATCCGATTTTGAGCGCACGACGGAGCACTACTACAGTGAGCCTATGGACTCCGAGGAGAAGACTATGTATTACACGTTCCAGGACGCCTTCGTGAAGACGGGTCGCCACGTGTGTATTACAGTCTCAGCTTCCGATATCACGGGCCACAAAGGACCAAAGAAGCTGCTTCTGAGCCATATCACAACGCCACACGTGCTGCTTTGGAGTGCTGTTGCTGTGTCCTGCTCTCTACCTGGCATAATGAAGGGGAAGCAACTCATGGCAAGAGACTTTCAGGGCAATATCGTTCCGTACGCGTCCCTGAGCAAGGAGTGGGTGGATGGCAGCATTCAGCACGACTTGCCCATGGAGACAATGGCCAGCGGCTTTGACGTGACCAATTTTATCGTTTCTCAAGTGAATCCGCACGTGGTACCGTTCGTCAGCGACGAGATTGACAAACCAAGCAACAGTAAGAGCATCTTTTACAAGCTCGAAAGCGTTATTGCTGGGGACGTGCGCCACCGACTCAAGATGCTGGCTTTCCTGGGTCTCTTTCCAAAGATTTACGGGCACCAGTTCAGTTCATACTTTAAGCAGAACTTCTCAGGAAACGTGACGGTCATCCCAGACTTCCGTTTCCTCGAATCGATCGGTGTCAAAGCCATCCTAAACCCCACTGTGCAGGACATGACACATTACATCGAAGGTGGCCAGCGTGCAGTGTGGCCCAAGTTGGCGTACATTCGCCACCTTTGCAGCATCGAGAAGTGTCTCGACCATCATCTGGAGCAAATGCTCGGTGCTTCTGCCTATTCGTACAAGAATTGGCTGCACCCAAGCGCCACAGGGGATGCAGAGAATGTAACGAAAGCAACTAAGACTGACTAGACCAACTGATAAAACTGTACAGACTTTTGCAGTAGAGTAATTTTGCAACAACGGCTCATAAATATCCAGCGTTCAGCCACGTAGCATAGTCAATTCGAGACAGCTGGAATAGTATGTCGTAAACGACTTCGTAGGCATGTTTACTACATGAACATGTGCGTCCAAGAAGCAAGTTCAATTGCAACATCACTTTCGTTTCTACGGTTTGCCACTTCATCCAAGTCAGAAGACGCACATGTGCCTCGTACTCATCGTTACTGTGCTGCGCTGCATTTGTCTTCGGCGTAACAAGAAACACGAAGAAGACGACAACTATGAGCTCGGGCATGATGATCCTAACACCGTCCTAGCAGCGCCGTCTGGCATCCCTGGTGTCGCAGTTCAGCCAGTCCAAACTCCACGCGAGCTAAGCCAATCAATAGCTCCACCAATAGTTCAACCCGTCGCTGCATGAGGAGATGAAAGTCGATGCAAACGTAAAATAAAACCGGAATGCATGAAAATGGTGCGCAGCACAGTTGTCATATTCTTGACTCTGAAGCTACACGCGAATTCCTGCCACCTTCAGTCGACTGAAGATCAGAGTACAACAACAGAGTAGCTTACTCAGTCCGATTCGTTGACGCCGAGCTCGAACATCATTCCGAATCCACTCTCCTTCCGCCAGTAGCATGTACAGTACTATAATAGTACGCAATACTGTACTGTATCACCTGGTCCAGGTGACCTGGATATTGTCCCTTCAGTGGATTGTCGTAATCGTGCCACTCCCCTGATTACAGCAGCCCGGCTCGCACACCCATACTTTAATCAAGTCAAATTACGTCTCCGCCAAGCATGACTCCGTTCTCACGTCACTCACTTTGGCTGTTGTCTTCCACCACTCGAGCCTTCATTCCTCTCAACGCAATCTCTCCTTCCGTCACCACCGACAACTACAACATGGGCGTCCTCCTGCTCCTCTCTCTGCTGCGTCGTCTGGGCGGCCGCCGTCGCGACTGTCAGCAGGACTACGACAAAGAGCTCCGCCGCGAGCACCGCCGCCAATGCAAGCGCCAGCGTCGCTGGAACCGCCGCCACCCGCACTGCCCAGCTCCAGTTCCCAGTCCCGCCGTAGCCGTCCCGGTCGACGTGCAGCCAGTGATGCAGCAGCCGACGGCGATAGCTATTCAGCAACCTCCGGTTCTGCAGCCAACGTGTCCCGACCCGACCGCGACGAAGGGCATTTCGGTGTAGAGCCGTTCACGGTCGGGCTGCGATTGAGCTGTGAGCAAGAATCTTCCGTCGTGAATAAAGCGCAGTTACAAGGCCGACCAGCTTCAAAATCGAGCGCAGTCAGGATGAGGTCGAAATGAAGACCCCCAGTACTATAGCTTCGAAAGATAATACAGCAAGTGCATTGAATAAGCTTGGGCAAGTGTTGGTTGGTGAGACTGGTGAAGTAGTGTGTGTACACGTGTTATATAATACCTTGTAAAGAAAACCTGGTGCGTGGAGGGCTTCATCTGTCTGCGAAGAGGCTGGAACTTCCGGTGGAAGTGATCGCTACTGCCCCGTTTGATTCGCCTGGCGCGGTACTGTACATGAGTGCTGAAGGCGAGCACTACATGTAAGCTTAAGCTATTCACCGCCACTCGATTGCGATGGAGGATGCCAGGTACACTGTATACTGTATGGGAATGAGCGATTCCTCGGTTTGAGAGCTGGAAGTGTTGCTTTGTGCGCGATGGGCGGCGGTGTACAGTAGGATACCGGTATCACCGGACGATGTTAGAGCTACCAAATTTAGATGGCCAGTAATTGACTTTTTCTGGTACTATGGGGTCCAATGAAAACAGATGGGAGAATCGTTACCCATAAAGTAGGATAAATTTATTTTATCTTTGGTTTGGGGTGGGGAATTGTGGGACTTGAGCATTTTCGTGTCCGCAGAATGAGTCATGTGTATTTTCGGTCAGCTATTTTCGGATGCACACCAAAATTAGGTCCGAATACAATATATGCATTTATTGAAGTTGACGCTTATTCCTCGACCGTCGGCTTCCCAATGAAAGCTATCGCTTTGTACAGAAAGCGCATGCGCAAGTACGGCACAAGCTTGTAGATGCAGTCGTCCCACAAAGCATCGCTAAGCAGCATCTCCAATATCGTGATGCACCAAATACCGCAGGAACTTCCGTCCTGTTGTGTGCACCATTCGACCTCTCGAACCTCAGCTTGTCATCCAAGTTCAGAATTGGCGCCATCACTCGCTGCATGCTCTTCTTAATGGTGACACAGTTTCGGTCAGTCTGGAGCGGGTCGAACATGTAGCACACGTGGGTCTTCTTATCAATCAGAAAAGCCAC